>JAJOOR010001271.1:0-23651 GCA_036250505.1 Solanum acaule
TCATTTCGGCTCAGTACAAGCACAGAAATCGATACAATAACAAAAGCTAAGTTCCATAAAAGATCTATTATCACTATAGGTTTTGAGTAAGCCCAATCACTTTGCCGCTCCTCGATTTGCTCAGCAGCGGCTTCTCTTACTCGCATCGACGGCTCACGCATCAATCGGCGGCTACTTGCACGCCGTAGAAATCCAGCAGCTCCTCTGAGGCTCGGAGGGCGACGGAACGAACGTCGGTTCCGGGAATTCTGGCTAGTGAGAAACGGTGTCGTGTCAATTCCGACACCGCTTGGGCTAACGTCGGCGTTAGGTATGTTATCATTGGTGGCTGCTGCCGTGGACATCGCCGGAAAATTTGTGTGAAGAAAACGACGGGAAATTGAAGTTTGTTTCAGGTAGGGTTGATTTTCAGACAAAATGGTGATTTTGAATTCGGGTTAGGAAAGTGAAATGACAAATTTCTGGTGCACACGCGCTAGAGAGTAGAGAAAGAGATGTACTCTCCAAAAAGGCTATTCGATTTTGTAGCTGCGCTAAGTGAAACCCGCCAAATAACACGCTTCCGTTTCTTTCCTTGTAGTAAAAAGTAATTAATTTCTTTTTTAAAATTTCTATTTTACATATATAAATATGTTATAAGTTTTTGGCCAAAAATATAAAATATACCATAATTATATCTATACACTTAAGCTAAATTCTTAAATTATCATTGTGAAAAAAAATGTTCTTACTCCCTCCGTCCTATTTTATGTGGCACAATTTCCTTTTTGGTCAGTTCCAAAAAGAATATCACATTTTCTTATTTGGTAAGTATTTAAAGGTACAATTCTTCTTTTACCCTTGTTGGTCTCACTTAATATTAAAGATTATGAGGAAAGAGAAAAGTGAGTCTACTTTTTAAAGGGCAATTTGATAAACATTTCAAAGTCTTCATTTATTTCTTAAATTTCATGCCCGGTCAAATGTTGCCACATAAAATGGGACGGAGGAGTATTATTTTTTAAGTTCAATGATGTAATGTATGAGGTTGATATAGAAGTGGGGTTTTGGTACACAAGTTAATAGTAGAGAGAGTTTTAAGTATGTTTGGGTTTGTTATCCAATGAAATTGAGAGATTGACGATGATGTCACACATCGTATAGGTGTAGGGTGGATGAAATGGAGGCTCACATCTAGAGTCTTGTGTGGTAAAATGTGTCACCAAAACTTAAAGACAAGTTATACAAAGCGATGGTAAGACTAATTATGTTGTACGAAGCGGAGTGTTGGTCAATCAAGAACCCTCATGTCAAGAAGATGAAAGTTGCGGAGATGGGGATAAATGTGCAGGCATATTAAGAGAGATAAGATTAGAAATGAAGATATTCGGGATATTGTAGGAGTGACCTCGATAGAGGACAAGATGCGAGAAATAAGACTGAGAAGATCTGGACATGTGTAGAGTAGTTGCACAAACACCCCAATGCGGAGGTATGGGAGGTTGACTATGGATAGTTTCAACAGATGTAAAAGTAAGACGAAGAAGTATTGAAGAAATTTGATTAGATAAGACATGATGTTGTTTTAGTTTCCAAGGACATGACCTCAGTTACCAGATCCCTTTTGCTGAGCCTTTTCTCATCTCCTCTGCAGCAAGTTGCTGGCCTTGTGCCCCAAACTGATGGTGTCTCGAAGTTCTCCTAGCGTTCTCCCCCTTTATTATGTAAAAAGGCCCACGTTTTTTAAACATTGTTTTGTTTATACTTCTATACTATTAACTGTACTTTTAGTTATAGTATTACGCTAATCCGTCCAATTTTCACTAAGCTTTGTGTTTTAATTTCTATCTGTTCTTTTACAATTTTCCATTTACAAAATAAAATTATTTTTCCTTTATCAGAACAAAATAAAATGATATTTTAATAAAATTTCTCTTAAAGCAATTTAAATTACATATCAACCGAATTTCTTATGAATTAAGGATTGGGCCAATCCTGTTTTCATGAGCTAGTTTTGTCACCGCAACTTGTTAGTGACACCCCCTTTTTTGTCCAAACACAAAATGGAAAATGTAATATTGAGATCTAGACAGACAGAGAATCGTAACTGAGACTATTTAAATATAGTTCCAAAGAGATATTAGAGAATACATGAAGTAATGAATTTCACATTCCTATTATCCTATATAAGGCAAGTGGAAGAAATCAAATGAAATTGATATACACAAAAATAAACCTATTTCAACTAGTAATCCTGTTTGGAAGAACCTACTGATCTTCTGAATGCCCACTAACTAGATGTTTGTTGTAACAAAAAAATTGATAGATGTGAACTCATCTAGAACTGCCTAGGGCATTCTACACTAACACATCAACTTAATAAATAAAAGAATTTCATAGTGTGAACTCTAACTCTGATCATATTAGCACATGACTCTTTCTGCATGCATGTCACCATCCTTGCTGGCCTAGAACATAGCTGCATTTGATGCTGTATAACAGTGCTGATCACATGGAAAATAGACCCCCCTCAAAAAACTCATTTGCGCCATTCACTTCCTCATGTGCTCGGGAATAAGGCGTTGTCTCAGTTCAGTAGGTGCACCAGAAAGTTCTGCATGAGGCTTACTACAGTCAGACGGGGTGAATAATTATAACGATAAAGTTAGGAAGGAAAAAAAAAGGAACTCAGCTCAACCTTGAGGTGTGAAGTTGAATAGAGGTGGCAAAGGCCGTCCATTAGGTAAGCAAGCATCTGGTTTCCTCAGATCATCAAAGAAAGGGTGTGCACATGCCTCCAACTGAATGAATATAAAGATTATGACTCATTCAAAATGCCTCATCATATCAAATCCCCAAAAGGAGTCTACAAGCATGTTTCTAACATACTACTGGTGAAATATGGTCACCCTCTCAGTAGGCTTTATAAACTTATTGATTGTCCACAAGTGGTTCGTGTGTGTTTTCTCATTAACTACTTTCAAGCTTTATACTAACAGCAGGAAAAGGCCAAGTCATTCACTTACAGCAGTACATCGGAGAGTTGGTGAATACTGCAGCAACCTTGAGGCCAGATCTACTGCTTCAGGGGGTATTTTTCTTTGAAATATCTGCAAAATATTCAGATTTAATCTTCAGCACCTCAGCCTATGAGTGAGTGCACTTGGAAGGGACAGTGGGTCAAAGAACTTCAGCGAGGAGAACAAACAAAAGAAACTAAGATATAAATAAACACTATACTTGATAATTTGTAACAAACCTTGTGCCACGGGTGAGCTTTGATTTGAGGAAACTTGAACTCTGTATAGTTTGGATTCATGCACCTAATTTCCTCTCTAGTTGGTGTCCCCAAAATCTAGCATGGATTAAGTACATCAATATCATAAGCAATGTAATGAACTCAACTGGCACTGCTTTAAAAATGGGGGATGAAAACTGATGTCCCATAATAGCATACCTTGATTATCTCCACCAGCTGATCAACACCACTTTCTCCAGGGAAAAGAGGCTACACATAATGCAACATTCAATGCATCAGACTAGTTTATACCACAGTAACTCGAAATATGATTCTCAGAAAAAAAGATTTTCTAAAACTTTTATAGAGAAGTAGTATATCAACAAAAAAAAATACCATAATAATATCATGATCCACCAAAAAAGAGAATCAACTATAAGTACGGAAACATTTAGGTGCAAGCACTTATATATCTACCTTAGCAAAAGAGAGGCACCATAGAAACCAAATCTATGTGCAATTGTAAGAAAAAATTACCAACTTTCTACAGCTAATATCAGAAAGAGTGAGAAGATAGGAACCACAAAGTCGACTCACCTGTCCCAAAAGTAGCTCAGCGAAAACGCAACCAGCTGACCACATATCAATTGCAGTTGTGTACTCTGTAGCCCCAAAGATCAATTCAGGCGCTCTATAATACCTAGAACAAATGTAGGCTATATTGGGCTCCCCAGGCACCTATGCCAAGAAGACAAAAGTCTGAGTAGATGCAAACACCAAGGAAAACGTAGTTCTCAAAAGAACACCACATACCAGCATCTTTGCACTTCCAAAATCACATATCTTTAACTGATGAGTGTGTGGATTAACCTATAGCAATAATTAAAACAATAATACCACAAATAGTTAGAACAGAAGCAATCACAATGAAGGAAGAGGGAAAACAATTGTCTCAAATAACCAAGGAAATAGAAGAGCTACAAACACCTAGAAGCAAAGGAGCATAACCAGCAAGCTTACCAAAAGATTCTGAGGTTTAATATCACGGTGACATACCCCAATTACATTGTGCATGTAATTCAGAGCCCGACATATCTGCGTAATGATAATTATGAGAAAGAAATCAAGTTATAACTTCTGAAGAATCAAGATAATTCATAATAGAGTCAAGATGGCATATTGTAAAAGTGTCGAAATTATCTTATTTACACATAGTTCCTACATATAAAAGTAAAATATCACCCAAACGCTTACCTGGTATGTGTACAATTGAACATATATGATGGGCATGTGATGGTTCACTCGGCTGTAGTGCCTTGAAACTCGGTACACAGTTTCAGACACATACTCCAGAACAAGGTTAAGGTAAACTTCATTCTTCTCAGTAGTAGAATAGAAACAGTGTCTCAGGTGAACAGCATTAGGATGATCAAGCATGCGCATAATCTGTAGTTCCCTGTTCTTGTATCTCCTATCCTGCAAGACCTTCTTTATGGCCACAGATTCACCTGTTTCTAGGCACTTAGCCTAAGGAGAAAAAAAACAGAGAAGAAATGAGCAAACGTCAAGCAGAGCCGCCCAAACGACTTCAATGATTTCAAATAAACACCTAATCCTTCCTACTGACCCAATCAAACACAATTTTACCTGAAATACAACTCCAAATGAACCCGTACCCACCACACGTTCAGCCATGTAAGACAGTGTCTGGGACAATAACATGAAATTTATTAATTGAATAAAACCCAAATACATAACAAATCACAAGCCACATCACATCTAAGTCTGTTCAATTCTGAAGATGAAACTTACCTGTTTCTTCTGTCCATTTCGACCACTCAGAGTAGTCACAATTATCTGGCCTGTTTCTGTTCCATTACCACTAACAACAGTAGGCTCCATATCCTATAGCATTTTATCATATCATAAAAAAGGATTCTCCATAAACAATAAAGCAACATGATGTGCTATATAAATAAGAAGTTACCTTTAAGTCATCCTCGTGGTCATAAGAGTTTTTCTCTCTAATTCTCATTTCATTTGGAAGCTCCTTCTTTCCAGATTTTTCTTGCCTAGTATCAACAGTCAATGTACTTGCATCACTTCCCTCAGATGTAGAAGTCACATCATCCTTTGGCGCTATAGTACATCGCTCTTCCATTTGACTTTCAATATCAACCCTGTGATCTACTTTTTGCTCAATCTTCAGTCTCTTTAGGCTAATATCCCCTCCCTATTAAATTAGTAAAAAAAGTGAGATTATACGGGATATATTGTTGTTTGACGACAATGCACTTAAATCACATCAGGAGAAACAATAACAATTTCATGATTCATTTAAACATAATTTTGAGCAGACTTAGAAAAAAAACGTAATCTCACAAAGAAATAACAATAATCATATTGCAGAGCTAATTTGATAAAATTACACCAACTTCCTTTAGATTTACCAAACTCTGTATTAATCGGTCACATTAACAAGCTAATCAAGTACAAATAAGCATAATATAGAACAATTCAAGGCAACATCTCCAGTCAAAAAGCCCTAAAATAAAAATAAAAATGAAAAAAACATGCTACACAAATCAAATCAACAAAAAACGAAGCAAACAAATCATATTTAGACAGAAAAAAACAACAAAAAATTCCATAAATTCGCATATGAGATGAAAAACAGAGAGAGAAAATTACAGGATCGGAAACGGAAGATCGTCCAGAAGCAATGCTCTTGAGGCGACGCATCACATTCATCTCTTTCCTTTCCTTTTCTTCCAATTTATTCAAACCCTAAAAATTGTTGCTTCTCCTCTCTCTCTCTCTTCTTAATCAGAAACGAAAAGTTTCTGAAAAAAAGAGAGAAGACGAAGAACAACAAACAAGAAATTGATATACAGAAGGAGAAGAAATAACAAATATATATATTCTCTCCTTTCTGCGTTCAACAAAAAAGAGACAAAGGAGAAGAAAAAATGAAAATGAAATTGATCTGACCAAAACAGAGTATACTCCTACATAGCCATTTACGTTTTGATTTAAATTTTGAGATTCAAACTTTTGAAAAAAATTAATTTTAATTTTAAATAAAATATACAAATTCTACTTTAAAAAATAAAGTGTGTAATTTTTGGAACCTTAAGATAAGCCGTAGCTTCTAAGGTTGTTCAAAATCGAATTGAAATTAATAATACGAGTCAAAAATTTTTTATTAGTTTATCGATAATGGATTATTGGTTAAGCAATTTCAATGACGGTTTAGATTTTTTTTTAATTATCTTGTTATCGTCTATCAACTTAAGTGTATGAGTTCATTTGATTTGTCACCTTGTTTCTAGGTTATTTTCAATAAAAAAAAAAATCAAATCTTAACGGTTAAACCAATAACAATCAATAATTGATAAACCGATAAGTTAATATCTTAATGGTATTATAACGATTTAGCATGTCTATAAATCGATAACCGATAAGTCGAACCGATAAACTTTAAAACCTAAATGAACCAACTGATACCTAACCCTAGTAGTCGCTATAGTCTTTGTAATAACTTGTCATTCGGGTGAGCATTTTATGCGTATTGAGAATCTTCCAGTGTGTAATAGCCTACAAATCGCACAAAAAATGTAAAGTGCATTAACGAATTTTATGCAACAAGCTTAACTCAAATGACATGAAGTTACATACCGAAGAGATAAAAAAGAACGTATAAATTTGAACACAAGAATATTTTATCTATTGAAAATTATCTTTTTATTTCAATTCTTACCGTGAATAGAAGTAAGATTTACAAATATTTTATCTTCTTCAGATTTTATTTTGAGAATATACACTCAATACAATTTTCGTTTCAATTTATTTATTGGACTCAAATTGTGACGAAAGTTATATAAATCACAATAAATAACAATATTTTTTACAACAACAACAACCCAGTGAAATCTCACTAGGTGGGGTCTGGAATAACAATATTTTTTAAAAAAATAAAAATTTAGATTAAAATAATATTTAATTCATTGAGTTCTATATATAAAAAAATTTCAAATCAGCTGGTCAAAGTCATCCGTCATTTCTACATTGTGTTTTGTGTACTTTTCAGTCAAACTTTGATTGTACATAAGGTGTTTGATTATTTTGGATTTGAGTGAGTAAATGGCGAAAATGACCTTGGGGTAGAGGAGGAATTACATAGTGTCTCGTTAGACAATCACTATGTTTATACTCCATCTGTCCTTGTCTACTTTTGAATTGACACACCTATTAAGAAAATAATTATTGACATAATGAGTTTACCATTTTACACCTATTAATTATGAAGTGGATGAATTAAAAATTTAATTTTTTCAAAAGGTTCTACCTTTTTCAAAGTAATTAATTGAGGGTATAATAATTTTTTTTTTGTCCTTTCTTGATTTGTCAAAATTGACAAGTAATTAGGGACAACTATAAAAGAAAAAGTAGACAAGTAAATAGGAATAGAGGGAGTATTATATTTCTTTCTCATACAAAGTGCGTATATGCTAACGGAATATCCGGGAGAGGGCTTTTTGGTCTAACCATTTGACCGAATTGATTAGGAGAAATAGTTCATGTATCATATATAGTATTATTTAATATTGTGTTTGATAGGAATTTGGGTCTACAGGGTCGTTCAATATTATAGGACGTATTGCTAATATCTTCAATTTGGTGGTATTAGATATACATAGGGTTTAATACAATGAAATTAATCTATGTAAAGACAAAAATATCGTTAATTATTTTAACAATTTTGTTTATTTACTTGATTTTATGTTTTGTATTTGTACTAGTAAATTTATTTAAATAAATTAGCTTACAAATTTTATTATTTAGAGAGAATTGTTTGTTGCTAAATAAATCCAATACAAATCAATATAATATTTGAAATGTGAGTTGTATAACATTTACTAATTGAAAAGGTAAATATATCGCCACAATGTTTGTGATCTTAATTGGATGTATTATTTGTTGATATATATGTGATTGTCTAATTATTTATATTTTGAACAATTTATAAAATTGAAAAGAAGCTTTTTGTAGAGTTTTAATCGAAATACAAGATGAAGTGGTAGCAATGACTCAAACACTTGATAAAAATAAGTCTTTCATTACTAATCCCTACTCATTAATCTTTGTACCAAGCGACTCCTTATATTGTTATTATTATTATTTAAATGTAGTTTTTAAATATATAAATTTTATTTCAAAAATTTAAAAATTTAATGTTTGAATTCAACGTCGAAGTTTAAAAGTTTGAATCTTGAAATTACATCTGAACCACATAAATTATGGCAAAGGGAGTACTTTACAACAAGAACAACAACATTCCTAGCTAATGTAATTCCATAAGTTGGCTTGTTCGTTAGAGTCGTGTCCTGGTATAGGTGTTGGGGTCGACATTGAATCTTGAGTCGAGAGTCGGGATCATTTTTTGGGTTGGATGTTGGGGTCGAATTTTGAATTTCTCATCGGGTTCGTGTCCCTGTTCAGGTGTCGGGTTCAAATCTAAGATCGATTATTGGAATTGGTTTACAGGTCAGAAATTATTTTTCTAAAAAGTATTTTCTATTCTCTAGCGTAAAATGAAAGATATTTAAATGAAAGATAAATATTTTTCATTTACCAATCAAACACTAAAAAAGAACTTTTGAAAAATATTTTATACTCACGGGATAAGGGTCTGAAAAATACCCCAACTTTAGCCGAAATTGCTGTTACGATACCAAACTTTAATGAGGACCTATTACCCCCAGACTATTTAATACCGTATTTTTTATCCCCTGAACTATTTAATAGTGTATTTTAAAGGTATATATGTGCTACGTGGACACATTACTATTTATAATTATGCTTATTTTTTATGTCCACGTGGACACATATATGTCTTTAAAATACACTATTAAATAGTACAAGGGGTAAAACGTCCTTTCCAAAGTTTGGTATCGTAACAACAATTTCGATCAAAGTTCGGATATATTTCACCCTTATCCCTAATATCTATATGAGTTTGTAAAATTATTCCTACTAAAAAAATCTAAAATTCACGTAACGTGTAAACACTATTATACCAAAAACCGATTCCAATTTCTTCCTTAAATCTGAACTGGTTTCATCCAAAAACATCTCATAAACTACGTCAAATCACCCGAAAATTCAGATTTAGAGTCTTCAGTACGTAATCGATCATTTATAACAATATCAACTTGAAACAAAGCTTATTTGCGAAAATCTAATTTTTCAAATTCTGAATATTCGAGCTTCAATAATAATAGGTGAACACCAATTTTATTTTAACTAAACTATTTAAAATAAGTTTATATGCTACACTAACGTGTAATTATCTCAAAAAATAAAATAAAAAGCGCAGCAAAATTCTATTACCAAAACTTTGGAACAAAAATTATTTTGAAATGGTAAAAGTAGGATAGTTATTTTGAAAACAAGAATATGTATAAATCGGTTTTTATAAATCGACGCAATAATCTCAAGAACTCCTCAATCTCAGCCCAATTTAAGAACGAAAGCAAATTCAAGAACACATATCAAGAACATCAAACCTTCAACTTTCTAGAACGAATTTAACGTTGAAATTAACATGATTGGCGTGTGGGTGAACAAACCCAACACTATGGAAGCTTACATACCTGAAAGAACCATCTACTTGAAGAACTTGAAGGAAAATCTTGGAAGAAGAACCCTGGCCTTAACGTTTCTTGAATTCCTTGAGCGTAGAATTTTTGGAGTGGATGAGAGGATTTGATTTATGAAAACTGGTTTTTCTACACATTTAGGGCAATTTAGATGATCTCCTAAGGGTTTTTAGGACTAAAATACCCCTAAATAAATAAATAAAACGAAATGGGAGTCAAAATAATTTTTCAGCAGGCAGTGAGGTCCGTATTGACTCCGTAACGCGGAGCCATCGCGGAGCTGCTGCCAGGTTTGGGCGTCGTTAGTAAATCAGTCATAACTTTTTACTCAGAGCTCGAAATTTAGCAAACTAGGTAGCGTTGGTAAGATAATTCAAAGACCTTTCATTAGCTATCTTGTAGCCCGCCTAACTCATCCTGTACTGAGAATTATGGTCGTTTTAAGTTGACCCAAAATCCATAAATTAAGCATAACTTGCAAAATTTCAGATTTTGCTATTTCCAATTTAGTTCTTTTTGGAACTGAAGGTGCTACATCTAGTGACCTTAACACATAAGAAATTTTAAATTTCTTGGTAAAATCTCACTCACTACGAAGAACGGTTCGAGTCCTAGTTCGAAAATTTTTTCTGGGGTGTTACAATTAATATTACTTTTTTTTTATGAATAAATGTTTCAAAATTTTAAAAATCAAATTGCATAATATTTAGCTTTAATATTTGTGTTTAATTTAATATGAATTTAACGAACAAAGCAAAAAAAGGGGGGGGGGGGGTTGGGGGTGGGAGCGGGGATTAAGCTTAAAATGAAATTATTTTTACGTTTCAAGTTTTCACTAATCTCTGGTGACGACAACAATAATGAGACATAAATAATGAAATCAAAATCAAACGAGCTGTTCTTTTGTTCGCTTTATGAATAGTTTAGAATTTTTTTATTAACTTTAAGGTAAATAATTACATTTAAATTTTATTTCAAATTTAAATGAAAAGAAATAAAAAGTCCAATTCATTGAAAATTCAATTGGTTACTAAATGTTGATTTCTAATTAAAAATCGTTTTGATGAATAATATCTGAATTACTTCAAAAATAACAAATTTAATAACTATTATTTAGAAAGTAATTTAATTAGCTTAAAGGAGCACGTTAATAGGAGATTTCTACTAAAAATGTAACTGTGGGAATTCGAACCCACGCGAGAAATGTAAGCAGGAGAACTTCAGACCACTGCGCCGCATCTTCTTACTATGTTAAGGGTGTCCAAAATATTAAATTTAACCAATTCAAGTAGCATTTTACTTATACATATAGTATAATTTTCCGGCGAAGGGTGTCCAATTGGACACCCTTGGTACACTATAGCTCCGCCACTGCTCGAGACATGCCTTAAAAATTACCCATAAAGAACTCAATCAATGAAAATTGGTGATTTCATCTTTCGCAAATTAGAATGAACAATCAATTGATAATTCAAACTGTTTTTCCAAAATCACTACTAAACCATTTTGTAGTATCGTTCTTGAAAGGTCTTACAGGAAGCACATTTTTCTCGGTCTATGTATTTCTTTTGATACAACCTCTTCTGTTTTTTTACTTAAATTTGTTGAGATCATCGTCTTCTGTTTTAATTTGTGCGACTTACTTTCTATTTTACTCAAATTTAAAAAGAATGGTTTTTTGGGGATAATTTTTCATTTTTAACTTGACACGTTTTAAAGTCATACAAGCGTAGACCTAAAATTGACAATATTATTATTATTAGTAGGCAATTGGGTTGTTAGTTTGTTACACATTATATATTCAAATTAAAATAACTTAGAAAATTGGACAAATATGTGTATTAACTAAGACAAGCCATTCTCGAGGGGAAATTGTCAAATTGGAAAGATGGACTATTGAAATGTCATTAGAACAAGAGCAAACACTTGATCAACAGATTCCAAACGAAAGTTGGCAATAATGCAGAGTTGCATTAATACATCAATGAAATATGAATACATTGCTTCATATCACATGTAAAAGATCAAAGTATAAACAAATCGAAATCTTCAATACCTCCCTTTTACTATTCTCTTTCGTGCATTGAATTATTCAATGGTAGTAGATAGGGTGTTGGTGATGAAACTGGGCTATATTAGATCCTAGATCTTCAAGTTTAATGTTCAAATTACTTTCTCAGGTTCACGCTTAGTGAAATGTCCAATAATTTAGGACCAAAAACAACATATCATAGTCTTTTTGTTAGTATTACTCTTTCATATACTTGTAATAGCTGAAGATTGGTTGCACTATGGAGTATGATGATTCTTCAAGTTCCCAATCTAGTAAGTGCAATCCTCTTTATGTACTTGTGTTTTCATTCTTTTTGATAATTGATTATAATAATTAAATTATTGTTTGCTTTCCGAAATTTTAACTTTTCAAGGCAGATGGCTCAATGTTGAATCTATTAAATTTAAAAATATTAATGGTGAATTTAATAATTCAAATTTTACTTAAAATAATACAGAAGATTATAGAATAATATAATTGTTCAATTTTATATATATATCAAAAATATTTTAGAACTTTAAATTAAATTACTTAAATATTCATATTAATAAATTAAGTTTTTACAACAACATCTAAGGTAATATTGACGATTGTTACATTAGCTTGAGATTATTATTTTATTTTAAAATATAGAACCCACAAAATCAAATCCTGGCTCTAGCTCTGCTTTTAATATGAGATTAATGTACTTTCCTAATAATTTAGATATGCAACTTATAAGAACATCAACTCCATTCTTGTAGTCTGGGGTCTTTTGAGAAGCAAAAGAAACTATTGGAATTCTATGAAAGAGTATCGAAAGCCAAGCATGTACAACATCAAGTCAAGTTATAAGTCACATATCTCATTTTTTTTAGTATAATTTACACAAATCCCATATTGTAAAGTGTAATTACATCATATCCCTATTTTTTTTCTAATTACAATAATCCCTTAAAATTTGTACCTTCCGGATACATAAGTCACCATCCAGATACATTAATTCTAATACAAGAAAAATATTTCAGTTGCGCTAAAAAAGGAATAAAATCTGAAAATTAATTAAATCCCATAAATTACGCTTATGTTTCTTCTTACTCTCAATCATACAGAGGCAAATCCTAATAGAAGAAGAAATTCAAAATTTCAAATTGCTCCCCCCGTTCAACGAATAAACCTTTTAGATTTGTTTCAAAAAGTTTTGTCGAAATTTTGGGTAAGCGAGATGAGTTATGAAGGATACAAAAGTGATGAAATTGTTGTTGGACAAACGATATCCTTTTGAATCTTCAAGTTCATCGAAGATCCTTTCAATTTTGATTCAAGATTATCAAAAAATTTAAGATTCAAGATTCTTTCTTCTCTCTCAGTTCAACGAAGATCCTTTCAATTTTGATTCAAAATTGTTGAAAATTTTGAGATTCAAAATTCTTCTCCTAGTTTATTAAAGATCCGTCGAAAATTTTGAGAAGATACATCATGAATATCTTTGTTACGTAGCATTTTACTATTTATGTATCTTGTTTAAATTAATAAGTATTATATTTATACTAGATGCATTAAATAAATAATTGTTGCCCATAAGATGTTAGATTTGAGATCGATACATTACTGTGTGGTAGTTTCTATGTAATTGATACATTTAGTATAAATTCAAATTTACGTATCATATCTAAAAAATTAGTGCATGATACATTACTATTTATGTATCTCGTTTAAATTGATAAGCATTGTATTTATACTAGATACATTTAATAAGTAATTGTTGCCCATAAGATGTTAGATTTGAGATCGATACATTATGGTGTGGTAATTGCTATGTAATTGATACAGTTAGTATGAGAAACTTACATAAATGACTATAGTTTATGGGTTATCATATTTCTCTAGCTATAATTATCATAATTACTTTGTGTAGCTATAATTATTATGATAAAATCGCTATATTTCATGTATTCAAAATTTATTTATTTTGTATACTAGGATATAATCCAAAATTAGATGGCATTAAAAATGACAGAATCCTTTTTTAAATATGGCAATGCCTTAAATTAATCACGCCATTTTGCATTGTCATACTACCCATTATTAAACAACCATCTATATTTGGTTGGATCTGTTTAAGATTATTTAGTGTGTAAACGCATAAAAGATTTTTAAAAAGTAGTATCAGTTTTTTATAAAAAATACAAAATATTTCTGAACATCTTATATATATTGATTTGGGCTAAGCTTTGTCTTCAAATCATGGATTATATTGTTATTTATAGATTTACATATACGAAGCTTCAATTAGAAATATAACACATGAAATCCGATTCACTGCATATACATAAACAAAAATTAATAATAGAATACATAACAATATAATAATGATAAACTTGTAATGATACATGAATATATTTGTATAAATAAATACAGTGAATATACATACATTGAATATAACAGGTATACCAACTAAATATACATTCCTATCATATAAAAATGGATCGAATAAATACTATTCCCAATTTGTTGAATAATCATACAATGAGTACACTTATACACCTATTGTTTGAATATGGAATACATTTATTTGTTTGATAACTAAATGTATGCATATATAATAATGTATCCAAGTATAAATTTTTTTTGAATACATTCTGTTGATTTTTAAAAAATATATATATTTTATTTATGTATCCATGTATGATACTGTATACATATTTCAAAATGTATATTTATATAAGGAAAAAGAAAATACATGTATATATTGATAACTGCACATTTTCATGTATTAAGAAAATCAGCAATGAAGTATGCATATCTCTAACTATATTGTGCAATTCAATATGAAGTTAGTAATGATACAAACACAGAAAATAATACAAATATTCAATTGTATGCAAAATACACGGGAACAAGTAAATACAAACTAATTCGGGAATGATAAAATACTCTTTTGGTGGTTTATGTGGTTCTTCGGGAACACATACTTTTCTTTCTTTTTAACTTTTTTTTTTTATATATAGATTTTGAAGTTTGAACACCATCCTTTCTGTTGAGAGAGCTTTTCCCTTGCTCTTGGTTAAGTTGTTGCATCGGTACGGGGTCATTGTGATTTTTATCAAATAATGTTATACCTCACGTAACCTTCTTCGAAATACTAATCTTCGCCATTTTAATGGAGAAAATAATAGGTTCAACTAAAACCCTATGAATTTGAAATTATAGACACTCTTATACAAATACTGTGAAAAAAATTGAACAAGGAGAATAAATTGATGCTATCTGAAAAATAAGTATACCAAATTAGATGTAAAAGTCGGGCAAATTATCTGATCTTGAGAGATTTTGAAAAAAAAATTACATTGATTTAAGCTAATAAAAGAGAAAGATCAAATCAGGGACAATGGGAGTTGTGGGCTTGTGGCCGAGAAAGACGCCTAGAAAAAGCATACTGGCATGCAAGTTTCTCTTTGCTAATTAACAGTAAAATATATTCATAGATAATAATTATTTTAAATTGTAGCTATAGACACTAAATACTTATCAATGTTAGCTTTATTGTGTAGTTTTTCCATAAAAGGATCAACGGACCTGGTTCTTTGAAACTTTAATTAATTTGAAATTGGGGAACAAAATAAATTAGTGGAATTTATATAAATCTCATTAGTTTAGGAGTTAATTACTTAGATACACTCTAATTTGCAATATTACGTATTCTACAAGATTTTGGTGCCTCTTGATACGTCCAGATTCATGTATTTAAGATATATGGGGTCAAATTTAGATGTAGTTTGTTCTAGATACATTGTATCCAACCGGATTCGCATGTATCTGGATACATAGCAAATCTCGTTCGCCACTCTCCCATGTATTTGGTATCCCAGATACATGCGAACAAAGACGAATCTAGGATTTTTCGAACATGGGTGCCCCAAGTAAAATATATTGAAGTGAGAATTGATCCTTAATCCTCAAGGTCAAAAGCTCAAGATTTAACCATGTGAACCATTTAGACTTCTTGTAGTACGGGTGCAAGAATATAATATTATACAAAATCTTAAAAAATATACATATAAAATATCTAATTTTACGAAGAGACCACGGGTGCGGGTGCCCTATTTTTTGGCTGTAAATTCGTCACTGCATGTGAATCACTCCAGATACATACAAATATATGTATCTAGTCTGTATTTAGTGTGATTAGCATGTGTCTAAGATACATACAAATCTTGCTCGCCTCCCTCCCTTTCTCGCTTGACTCTCCCACTATTTTTGTGTTTCGGGGAGCAAAAATACATGTATCTAAGTATAAGATACATAGGAAACTCTTAATTGATGGTAAGATACATAATATTTTAAACGTATAGGTAATAATAGCATATATGGTTGTAAAGTATGTCTAATTATGTAGTTTTCTCAATAAATTATGCTTATAATTAATTTCTAAGCTTCTTAATTTTAACAATATAAAATAATTATTTTGTTTTAGACTAGTTATTTTTAAAATAAAAGTACCAATTACATCAACTAATTTGTAAAATTAGTCAAATTTTGGTAAAACAATTTTCCAAATCTTTAAAAAAAATAAAATAATAATAAAAAAAAAATATATATATAAAATTTTTTTTATATATATATATATATATATATATATAATGGAAAAATTGTTTTGAAAATGATTTTGAAAGTATATTTGATTTTAAAATATAATAATTTCATATTGTTTGAAATTCAAGAAGCTTAAATTAATTAAATTGTGGGATCAAAATTGGATATCAACAATGTTTCATAAGGAAAAATTAGGAAGCCATATGAAAAAATTAGAAAGCTTTTCACTATTTCAATGAAAATATGCTTCTCAATATGCATTTTCCCACCCCACTAATATAAGGGGCCGACTGCCGGTTCGTGCCTTATTGGACATGAGCCGTTACTGGGTCGGCCTTAATGAGCTGAAACCAGATGGGCCGGCCCAATTGACAGGCTTAAGACTATACTAGTTTTGCTTTACTTTTTTTTTCTTGCTGCTAAAAGAGAATGCAAATTACAGATTTCTGAATTGATTTACCAAACTCAATGTTAAATCAACAAATAACTCATAAAATAAACTTTAACATACCATTATGTAGTCATGATATCATCTTATAAATTTTAATACATTTACAAATTAATTGCTGAATTGCTTTACCAAACTCAAGGTTAAACCAACAAAATTCATCAAATCTTCACTTTTTGATTTTGTTGGGGATGTCCTAATAGGTGGTTCAGTAAATGATTCTTCACAAGTATCTGCACAACTTACAACAGCAGAAGCAGTAATCTTTGCCCCAAAAAAGTCATTTGCATCGAAATCTTTAATTGCTGTTGTAGCAACATCTATTGCACTATCATAATTTTCCTTACAAATTTGAAGGCATTGTATGAGAACATGTTCTTTTGCTTGCTCTAGTAGATTTGCAACTTCATTGTAAATATTTTTTGCCTTTGTTAAACATTGTTGAAGTAGAATACGCACTAAACCTTTTTTATCAGCAGAAGAGCTCTTAGGATCCGCTCTAAGAGCATTGATACAAACTTTAAAATCACTAGACGTTCGACAAACATCTTCTATCAAATCTCCCGATGAAAAAGTTACAAAAGAAAAAAAAAGCATGAAAATCACTGTCAATGCTTTTAAGGAATTCATCTTCACAAGTACATATGTATATTAAGTCATATGTCAAGTGCTTCTTATAGCTAGAATAGAATATTCATATTTATTTCTTTTCCATAAAAGATCATGTAGATATTATTGAGTCAAGATTGTGGTAATTATATCATTTCCTTTTGAAATAAACTAGTATTAGTAAGTATCCTCTTTTAATTTAGGCATGCAAATAGTCTATTAATGTTAATTCACTCTAAATATAATTTTCAATCAATTTTTTCTTAATCTGACAACTCACTAAGTACAATATAATATGGAAAAGAAAGTGCAAGTTATCAATTATGTTTTGTGAAAGGAAAAAAAAAAGAATTGTCAATATTTCGTACACTCATATTATTTTTTATCACTTATTACTTAATTTGAATTTTAATATGTCAGTGATATGTTTAGATGTAAAATTAGAAAATTTATAACCAATAATACGTTGTTATTTTGTTTTCTTTTAATTTTTATTTTTAACATTCATGTTTCTTTTTTAATATATTAAAACAATTTTTCAAAAAATAAAAGTGAATCCAACAAATAATAATAAAAAATTCAAAAAAATACTTTTTTTGATGAAGGTAACAAGGAAATTTCGATGGAGGCATCTACTAGAAAACAAGAAAATACTTTGTTATTAGCAATTTATCAAAACCAGATGATTAAAATGTTAGTAAAATAATTAATATATCTCAATAATAATAATATTAATCATATTATTTATTTTATTCTACCTATAAGTAGTAGTAATATTTAATAACTTCTTCTTCATTTGCCATTATTTTGATATCAGACATTGATTATATTTATTATATTGCCTTAATAAGCTTTTCCTAATAAGGAAATTTGGAGCTGTCAAACAGTTTTTTCAACTTAAAACCGGTCAATAACATATTTTCAACTTAAAACTGGTCAATAAACACATTTTCAATTTAAAACTGGTCAATAAACATATTTTCCTCGGATGCATTTTAATCGATGAATTATTCTTAAAGATAATGTCATAGACACGCCTTAAGCTATTTTCGTGATTTTCAATATTTTCCACATAAAATATATATTATATTTAGAGCTGTATTAAAACCCCATATGCGATTTTCTTTTTTCTTAAAATAATGATAACAAGAAATTTTGTTTTCCTTTGAAATTTTTTGACAACACAATATGTCTCATCAAACAGTGCTGTAGCATTACCTCAGTATTTTTCACAAACTTGAAATATTAAATACAAATTAAATTAGTAGTTATATTCTTCAAATTAGTGACCCATATACATTGCATATGAAAAAATGTTAACTAATTGAAATGATAAGCTATTAGATGGAATAAAATAAGGAAGACTAAAAGCCAATATTTTAACTCATTGAATGATTAGAAATTTGACAGCAGAACACACACACACACACACATATATATATATTAATTATGACTGAAAAGATAAATAATATTTCTTGTGAGATGTCATAATCAATGTAGCTATAACTTATCATTTAATTAATGAAAAATCGATTAATCATGTTATTAATTATAATAAGTATATAATTATATGATTTGAAATTTTGTTTTCAAGCAATTTATAATTACGTTGCCATTATATTGCCCAATTAATTGATTGATCATTTAATCACTAGAAAATCATGATTATACACAAAAACTCCAACTCTTCTCTATTGAGAGAGTTATGTTGTCTCGAAATGATATATGAATGTTTTCGTAATATCCTTGATCTAGATCTTAATTTTGATACACCAAAAAAAAAGAGATTTTTTTGGTATCTCTTAAATACTCTATTTTTGTTTTTTTTGAAATACACAGTTATCAATAAAAAGTGATAATTTTTCTAGAGGTTGATTGTGCAAATGAAAAAAAACAAAAAATAATTTAATATTTAGTTAAAATATAAAACAAAATATTAATAATCTCCTTTTGTAAAATTGCCAAGAGTCTAGTAATGCTAGCACTTTATTTTTCACATCCATATCAGTCTGCAAAACCATCAAAAGAGTGGCAGAGTATATTAAAGAAAAGGTCAAGAAAGTATGCCATATATTATCATATGCAAATTCAGCTTGAGAATGCTGAATTGCTGATTACATATTAATTTTTGAATTGATTTAACAAACTCATGGTTAAACCAATAAAATTCATAAAATCATCATCTTTTGATTTTATTGGGGATATTCTAATAGGTGGTTCATTAAATGTTTCTTCACAAGTGTCAGGAGCACTCGCAATAGCAGTAATAGAAGTCCTTGCCCCCAAAAAGTCATTTGCATCAAAATATTTAATTGTTGATGTAGCATCATCTATTGCATTATCATAATTTTCTTTACAAATTTGAAGGCATTGTATGAGAACATGTTCTTTTGCTTGCTCTAGTAGACTTGAGACTTCATTGTAAATACTATTTGCCTTTTTTGAACACTGTTGAAGTAGAATACGTACCAAACCTTTTTTATCTGCAGAAAAGCTTTTAGGGTCCGCTCTAAGAGCGTCAGATCTTGGGCATATTTATATGCCCAATTACTACAAATTAACCATCTTTAACGTAAGTTTTAGGACATTCACTAATCTAACTAGCATAATTTGGCTTAAGATTGCAATGATTGCCTACCAACATACATGATTAGCAATTTTGCAGGGTTCCTTAGGGAAGTCATTGAGTCAAGGAAGAAAAAAGAGTTAAAGATGAAAAGCGACACTAGGAGCAAAGACCAGGTGCGGCGCCGGCCCAGCACCACTGGCGCAGGCCAGGTGCGACGCGCCAGGGTTTTTTTACTGGGGCTACATTTGGGCGCACTGGCAGCGTGGCACGCCAACCTTTCAAGCGCAAATTGGGCGCAATGCCCCAGTCTTTTGCGGAGTTTTGGCGAAAGTTGATTTAAAAAGGACTCCTAGTTGAAGTAGAATTCAACTCTATTATTCCTAACTATTATAAATAGACCCTTAGGACTCCATTGTTAGGGTTCGACTTTTATTTTGTGTGCAACATCAATTATCTACGTTTGTAATAGGGTTTGATCTTCTAACTCTTCTATTTTCTGGGAAATCGCATGAACAATTGTATTTTGTGGTTTTCTAATAGCATGAGTGGCTAAACGCCCTAGTTCTGGGGCTGTAGCTACAAATGAATTGTTGATTATTAAGGGCTTTATGAATTAATTCTTGGCTGTCATTATAAGTTACTTTTATATTCTTGTTTTAGTATTTCTTGACTGGCCATCTAGAGATAAATCTATTGTTTAACCTTAAAATCGGGAGAGGAGAGGTTAGATAGACTAGAGGATATAGAGAGCTTGATCAACCCGTTAAGTCGAGGTGATTTGTGTTCAGGAGTGACTCCCGGACGAACAACTCGCTTGGTTACGAAATAGAATGAAATATAAATGCTCGTCAATTAGTCTATTTATCCCCGCTCAACGATGTAGTTAGGTAGCTAATTGGGGTAGGCGACGAGAGGTGTATAGCCCGACTCATATAATTAACCCTATAAACCAGTAACTTGACAACTGAAATTAGTTCTATGCCAATAATATGATACATGATATTCAATATATGTTGCAGCCCTGGAATTGCTTTTAACTTGCTTGAAACATAATATTAAAGTTGTTGACATCCAATTTTGGACCTCCACAATATAAATTAATCATCGAGCTTTCTTAATTCCAAACGATTTGAAATAACTAATTTTATAAAAATTCAAAATATGTTTCAAGATATTTTAAGAATTTTATTCACTTTTATAATATTTTAAATAATAAATATGTTTTATAGTGTGACATATGCAACTAATATATATTTTATAAATACTTAAAAACTATCTTGAAAAAAGATTTCATTATTATTATTATTATTATTTTAACATTGAACGCTTTATTAATCTAATTTAGTTTGAATTATAGCTATGTTGTTGAATTAGTTATTTTTATTAAGTTAATTATTTTATTCCATTAAGATTACGAAGCTCGTTAATTAGTTTTTAATAATTCATCTTATTTAGGTTTTTAGCCGAAGTCGCAATTAAATTCAATGTGGCTACACCTTATTTACGATTTTGGCCATCTCTTTTTTTGTTAACCTTTAAAGTACCAAATATTGGGACATTTTTTTTAGCCCAAATCCCTCCATTCAGCCAACCCTTCCTTTTCCAATTCCCAACCAACTAACTCCAGCCCATTCTTCCTATTCAATTATGTACCCGTACCCGGCCCAAATCTCTTCAACAGAGGATTCTAGATCCTTCACGTTGAGAACGTCAAATAGAGGCAGCATACACGGAGATTCCACATAATTCCAAACGGCGTCCTATCTCCAAAGTTTACAGCTAAAAAAAAAATGACAAGAAGCCTAGCTCCAACGTTCACAAGGAAGGACACGGCGTCAAGTAGACGGAAGCAGTACACTGCGTCTCCTTTGTCTTCTCCCATGTCCCTCTCAAATCACAGTAGCAGCAACACGCGTCTGTCCCTATTTCCTCTTCGGGAATGGGGTTGAAAATCTTAGAAAAGTATGTTTGTCTCTAATGGTGAAAACTTTTTTTTAAAAAAAAAATTGAATTGAGATGGGCCTGATGCCCATTCGAATTTCATCCCTCTTCCCCCCAAAAAAAATTCCAAACCCTAGTTCTTTTCTATATAATTGTTTGTTGTTCACTGTAAAAGGGGGGATTTTTTGGGATTGAAAATTTTTGAGTCAAGGAAGTAAAATCATACAGTAAAGATACATAGGACTCTTTGAGAAAATGAGACTCTAGGATCAGAATATACAAAATAATATTCAGTTTCAGCTTCTCCCTTCCAAACACGACTCTCCCGTTGCTGTCGGAACCCTCAAAGTTTGGGTGTGGTGGTAGGAAGCTCTCTCACGGCTAGCCTGTTCTCGTCTCAGTACGCTGCACCGAAAAAGGTAATATTCTTATTATTATTTCTCATTTTTTTTTTCCGAATGAGGTGTGTTCTGTCCTGTTTTCTGTCCTAAAGGCCTTAACTTGGGGTCAACTTTGTTAACAACTTGTTACATGTTCTCTATATGGTATTGGATATGATTGAATGTTGACGAAATACTCTAAATGCGGCTGAGTTTCCTCCCTTTGGTTACTGTTAGTGGCTTTGGTTTGAATTGACTTAAGCTTTTGCATCTCTTGTTTGACTCTTCATCTTGCTTGTTTGGTATGGTTGGAGCCTAGTTTTTTACTATGTGAGACTTAGTTTACAGTTTTTATTATGTTCTGGGAGTTGGCTGCTAAGATTCGAATAGTGGTCTAGTGCGATACATATGTGTTTAGATGATTTCTTGAATTATGTTAGTGTCGGTTTAAGTCATTTGCTGTTCCGCATCTAAAGTTAGTGTTTCTCTATTGCTCTATTCGAGTCTGTTTTGTCGTGACTCCTTTCCTAAGCCTGCTCCTTGAATATCGCAAAAAAATGTTTTATTGTCTAATGTTTGACGTCATATGCTTCGTTCTTTCCCCTCAAATTGAACGAATGAACCAAGATGTCAATATTATGAGTCGTGTGTAGCATTCGCTACCGTTTTGAGGCCTTGGATCGTATCTGTTGCTGTCCATTTTGAGTCCTTATTGTTTTTTGTTTTGAGTTTGTATTGCAAGGTAGGTTTCGTTTCTCCCCTTTCCAGCTTGCGTGATGTTCGGTTTTTCCATTGTTCTTATCCTCAAATTTGATGCTTGTGGTTCATCCTTTTCCCCTTTTGAAGTGTTATAAAATCAAAAAATGTGTGTCATTTTGTTGTTGTTAACTAGCTAAGTTGTTTAATCAAATTAGCGCAATATTCGCTCGGCGTCGTTTCCCTCTATTAAACTTAGCTTATATTTACCAAGTTTTGCTTGCATATCATCTTAGTCTTAATTTCGAAACATGCTAAAAGATGACTCTAATGTTTGTGTCTAAGTCACTTCCGATTCAATGATGTTTGGTTGCCTCATTCTTCCATCCTCCATTGTGGTTTTATGTTTAGTATCTCGTTGCCTAGCTTATTAAAGTTGCCTCCTAGTTAATCACCTCCAATAGAGTATATTCGTTCTTAATAATACTTACTGTTAAGCAA
>JAJOOR010001273.1:0-144763 GCA_036250505.1 Solanum acaule
TAATTCATCTTCTAATTGCAATTTTTCTTTAAATTTAATTATCTCATTGACTAATTTTATTTTTTGTTCTTTTTCTTTTTGTTTAATTTCATACATTTATTTTAATATTGCCAGTTCTTTTTCTAGTTCTATTATTTTAGTATTTTTTACCTCTTCTAATTAGTATGAATTAGTTTTATAATTCATTATTGAATTGAATTTGATTTAGTTAAATAATATATATATATATATTAGATGAAAATACCGCAATGGTCATTTTATTACCAAATTAGACCAAAATTGGCCCAACTTGTCCCAAACAGAATTGAAAAAAAGAACTACATTAAACTATAGCTAATCTACCGAAGCATAAAGACCTATCCAAACCATCATCTGAAGCGCCGCACCGTCATCGGAGTTGCGTCGGAGATGATGACTCAGTTCCGCCTTCACCAAGAATGATGTCAAGACCATAAAATGAATGAATTATGGGCACATACATTCTGGGTATTTACAAGTCTCACAATATCATGTATGAACACCGAAATGGAGACTTCTCCAACTCCTCCACCATAGATCCATGACCTTCCTGTGAGATAAGTGCTGAAACCATTGCCGCTAGGAGAAAGCAACGGTGTACATTAATCTCGATCTGCCTCCGAATGCGAGTGAATGGCGTTGCCTTCTTGTGTAGCTCCCAATAATCATAATCAACATCCAGGTATTGCTATCTTTACTTCCTTTCCTCTTTATTTTTTGTTCCTCTTCCACTGTCATATTCATATTGCTGTTCAGGAAGTTCACTTGCTTGTATTGTATGACTTTGTTTATTTCGCCATTCCTTGTTAGTTCAAGGTTCCATTTTGTAACTTCCTTATTCTTAGGTTGGAACCTGTGCTCTGTCCATGCTTAATATTACTCTTGCATCTCTTGGTAGCTCTTGAATGTTAGCATATGTTATATTATCAGCATCTGCAAAAGAAAAAAATTTGTTAGTTAAAAAATCAGCTAACTTGTTTCCTTCTCGGTATACACGTTCCACCACCACTGGAACTCCTTCCATCAATCTCCAAATCTCCCTTACATCCATAGTCACATTCCTAGGAATCTCCCATAAGCCATCTAAGATCTTTTTAACAGATAGTGAATATGTTTCTGTAGTGAGAGGCACTAGATTCTGAGAAGTGCAGTATTCCAATCCTAGCCGAAATGCTTTTATTTCTGCTATCAAGTTAGTACAGTACCCCAGCCTTTTAGTCTCAGCATAGATGAATCTTCCTGCAGCATCTCTAACATAATAGGCACCTGAACTTGGACCAAAATTGTCTTTGCAAGCTCCATCTGTGTTACATTTAAAAGCACCCTCAAAAGGATGCTTCCAAAACACCACCTTACATCCAATCTTAGGACTGTACTGATTCAGCTTAAAGACCAGATCATCCCATGAAGTAGGCAAATTTATTAACCAAGGATAAAGGGTTTTTTCATGAAATAAAGATCCCTATTAATACCCATTTTCATGCTGCTTCTAGACATCTTATCACCATGGGCTATAACATTTCTCCTTCTCCATATTTTCCACATAATAAACATAGGTACAACTTTATACAAAGGCTTCAATTTAGGCACCATATCTATAGTTTCCCGTTTATTAAATGTGTCTCTTAGTTGTAAGAAAGGACCAAACAATCCAGCAGCTGCCGCAAAGTCCTTCCACTATGACTCAGAATCAGGGCATTTCATGAAACGGTGTTCAATAGATTCTTGAACACTTTGATTGCAACACCAACACTCCACAAAGTTAGCAATCCTGCTATTGATGAGAACTTCTCCAATTTGCAGTGTTTTCTTCCAAATTCTCCATGAGCAAAATGACACTTTAAAAGGCACCCCTTTCTCCCAACCATTGAGTAATCCTTGCATATATCATTTTTGGTCTACTGACCTCCCAAGTAGATCTAACAGAGAACTTCCCGTTTTCATTGAGCATCCACCAAGCTTTTCCCATTCTTCTTCTTTGACATGTGGCTGGCCCAATCCTTTAATATGATCACAAATTTCCCCATTGAATGTATTTGATATTAATTCCTCATTCCACTTATCTTCTGTGAATAATTGCCTTACCTCATCCAGTTGTAAGTTGGGTTGTTTAGTAATAGGCACTATGTAATGTAGAGCACCTATCTGAGTCCAGTTATCAAACCACACTACTGAATGTCCACACCTAGGCTCCCACCAAATATCTTGGTCAAACATGTCTCTAGCTTCTAGCATATATTTCCAAGTCTGAGAACCACCCCTCCCTTCTATCATCTGAGGCCCATTCTTCTTACAATATTTGTTCCACATAAAAATAGACCAAAGTGATCTTTGAGTTCTGAACACCCACCACAACTTAGCAAACAAAGCTTTTTGTACATCAAATAAAGACCTGAAACCTAAACCTCATTCCTCATTAGGTTTACAAATTTCAGACCATGCAACCCAATGCTTGCTTTTCCCAACTTCCTTGGTAGACCAAAAATACCTAGCAAAGGTTCTATTCAGGTCATATATCACACACTTAGGAGGATTGATAATAGAGAGTAAATATATAGGAATGCTATTCAGGATAGTATTAATCAGTACAACTTTGCCACCAAAGGATAGCATTTTCCCCTTCAATGCTTGCAACTTGTTGTGAATTTTCTTGATCAAACCTGAAAAATGACACTTTTTCTTCTTTCCCAGGTAAATGTTGGGAACTTGCCTCTTTCATAACCAGTAACAGTCCTCATCTCATCCACCAGAGCATTGTTAATATTACCATGCATGAAAAACTCACTCTTTTGTTTATTCATCAACTGTCCTGATTGTAATTCATACTTATGTAAGGTTGTCATCACCATTTCCACAGACTTCTTGTCTGCTGATACAAAAATTATTGTATCATGTGCATAAGCCAAATGATTGATCTGATCACTCAACTTTTGCATACCAAAGCCTTTAAAGTCAAGAACAAGGAATAAAGAATTAACAGCCCTAGATAAAACTTTAGCTGTTAAAACAAATAGTGCTGGAGACAAGGGATCTCCTTGCTCGACATCCCTTGTTGAATGGAAAAAACCATGGGATTGTCCATTGATTAGGATTGAATACCAATTATTTGCAAGCAGTCTGCATACCTTGTCCATAATAGCAGCATCAAACCCCATCTTTTCCAGAATTTTAATTAAAAAAGTCTAGTTCACCCTGTCATAAGCTTTGGCCATGTCCAATTTAATAACCACATTTGCAGGCTTACCTCTATATCTAATCTCAGCAATAATCTCCTAGGCTAGAAGCACATTTTTATTAATATTTTTGTCGTTGACAAAGCCTGGTTGATTTTTTTATATCAACTTTGGCAACAACTTCACCAATCTATGTTATATCCTGGAGATTACTTTGTTTAGAAAATTACTATGACTAATAGGTCTCATATCAGAGAAAATTTGTACAATTTTTTTCTTTGGTAGGAGAACCAAATTAGAATGAGTAATAGACTTAAGGAGGGTAGCACCTTCATAAAAAGCCCTCACCATCTCAACTACAACCACCCCCACCACTTCCCAGGCCTTTTGAAGAAGTGACCAGTGAAGCCATTAGCCCACTAACACTATCTCCATTTAATTCAAAAACAACAGCCTTAACGTCTTCAAAGGTAGGAATGTTATTAATCATTTCATTCTCCTCATCATTGATCACAGAAGAAATATGATCCAGTAAAGTCAGCTCTACCTCTGCCCTTCTATCTGAGAACTGATCTTGGAAGAAAAGCTCAGATTTGCTGCAACCAATTCCTGACCCTCTACCCACATACCATCAGGTTTCTTGATTTTGCTCACCTGTAACCTCATCCTTCTTCCATTTACCAGGCTATGGAAAAACCTAGTATTCTTTTCTCCTTCAACAAATCATTGGATTTCAGCTTTCTACCTTCATTATTCTTTCTCATAATGGACATAAATCTTCAGTTCTGAAGAATCATTCTATTACCTGCAGATGAAGATTCTTCAAATAGCTTTTCCTTGATTCTGACATTTCCTCCTTGATGGAGATAGAGCTGTTTGAAAATATCTCCAAACTTCTCCGTACTCCACTGAGACAGAGCTGTCTTCGTCTTCTTCAATTTTTGTTTCAAATTGATGAATAAAGCACTCTCCTGACACCCAGTTGTTCCTTACCACCTCCAAAAAATCCTCTTTTTCTATCTATAATTTTAGGAATTTGAAAGGTTTTTGAATCACCCTCTCTTCACCCCCACAAGAGAGGAGAAGTGGAACATGATCAGACCCAGCCCTAGATAGATGAACCACCTCAGCCCCCCCCCCCCCCAAAGGTACTTAAAAGGTTAGCATTGACAAAAAATCTATCAAGCCTTTTAAAGATACACTCTTGGTCGATTCTCCCATTCCACCAAGTATAAGGACTGCCTTTAAAATTGATATCCAAAAGGTCACAAAAGTTTACACAGAATGCGAAGTCCTCATATTCTTGAGGATATACAGGTAAACCTCCTAACCTCCTATCTTCATTGATTACATGTACATTTTCCTTCCCCCCTTAGAAACATTCGTCCTCGAATGAAAAATCTGAGTCACACGATTATGTCCTAAGGAGTTGCCAAAGTTTAGACAAAGTATCCTTTGTGAATATGACTATCCAGAACCTGAAACACATAAATTTTTAACCTAGTCGTCTCACATGACGACATAAATAGCTTAGAACTATAGCTTCGCAATAACAGTACGAGCAAAAATACAACAACGACAACCATAATAATAAGCAATAATATAAAAAAATTGATAGGTATCTTACCCCACTACACAAATATAAACTAATATGACATCACCCTAGGGTATGAAACAAGTGAGTATATTTGGACCTCATGTCATCCTCAGTTTCCCAGGTCACCTCTTCTCTATTCTTGTTTATCCACAATACTTTAACCAAAGCCACCTCTTTGGTCCTCAATATACGGACCTGTCGATCTAAATGGCAACTGGAGTTTCCTTGTACGACAAATCCTCTGTGATTTGAACATCCTCAACTGGGATAACCCGATAAGGGTCTCCTACGCACTTTGGTAGCATTGATACATGGAAAATTAGATGAACAGATTCTAGCCCCGAAGGCAATTCTAACTCATAAGCCACTCGTCCTACCCTACGGAGGATCCGATATGGCCCAATGAATCTTGGACTAAGCTTGCCTTTTTTGCCAAATTTCATAACACCCTTCATAGGTGAGACTTTTAATAATACCCAGTCATCGACACAAAATTCTAAGTCCCTTCGTCGCACATTTGAGTATGACTTCTGTCGGCTTTGAGCTATTAGCAACCTCTCTCGAATGAGCTTAGCCTTCTTCACTGTCTGCTGTACTAAGTCGGGTCCAATCAACCCTGACTCACCTACCTCGAACCATCCAATGGGGGACCTACATTTTCGCCCATACAAAGCCTCATAAGGTGCCATCCCGATGCTTGAATGATAACTATTATTGTATGCGAACTCAATAAAAGGCAAGTGGTCATCCCAACTTCCCTTGAAGTCTAGCGCGCACGCCCGTAAAATATCCTCAAGTGTCAAAATTGTACACTCCTCCTGGCCATCTGTCTGAGGGCGAAAGGTTGTACTAATATTAACCTGTCTCCCCAGTCCTTTCTTGAAGGACTTCCAGAAGTTGGCGGTAAATTGTGCTCCTCTATCAGAGATAAGAGATAATAGATACTGGGACACCGTGTAGCCTAACAATCTCTCTAATATAGAGCCCTGCATAGTCTTTGGCAGTAAAAGTAGCCCAAATTGGTAAGAAGTGGGCAGATTTTGTTAGTCTATCAACAATTACCCAAATAGAGTCAAACTTGCGACGTGATCGAGGTAACCCTGTAATAAAATCCATATTAATAGCCTCCCACTTCCACAAAGGAATGGCTCCTGAACTAGCCCAACGGGCTTTTGGTGCTCAACCTTCACTTGTTGGCAGTTAGGACACTCTGCAACAAACTCAGCAGCGTCCTTCTTCATCCCGTGACACTAAAATATCCCCTTAATATCATGGTACATCTTCGTCGAACCATGGTGAATAGAATAACGGGAATGATGTGCCTCTTCCATAATCTGATGTCGAAGCGCTGCAACATTCGGAACACACAATCGATCGCTACTTCTAAGGACTCCATCTCCTGCTATATCAAATGCTAAAGTCTGTTGATTCTGAGCCTTGACTCTGAGCTGCTCTAAGCTAGGATCCTCTTGTTGCCGCGATTTCACTTCTAAAACTAGAGATGATACGGCTGTGTCCTGAATTTTTACCTCACTATCTTCTGTCTCTAACAATCTAACTCCCAAGCTAGCTAACTGATGAAGCTCTCGCGCTAGCTCACGCTTCTCAACATCTAAATAGGATAAACTACCCATAGATCTTCGACTGAGGGCATCGGCTACCACATTTTGTTTCTTGGATGATATAAAATGTCCAAGTCGTAGTCTTTCAGTAACTCAAGCCATTGACGTTGTCATAGATTTAACTCCATTTGTTTAAAGATATACTGAAGGGTTTTATGATCTGTGAAGATGTCAACATGAACGCCATACAAATAGTGTCTCCAGATCTTTAACGCATGCACAACTGCATCCAACTCTAAATCGTGGGTCAGATAGTTTTTTTCATGCTTTCTCAACTGCCTAAAAGCGTATGTGATAACCTTACCATGTTGCATTAGAACACATCCCAACCAAATACCAAAAGGATCATAGTACACCGCATAGCCTTTTGAACCCTCTGGCAATATTAGAACTGGTGTTGATGTCAATCCGTCCTTAAGCTCCTGAAAACTATGCTCGCAAGCCTCAGTCCACTGGAACTTAGTTGCTTTTTGAGTCAGCTTCATTAATGGTGCTGAAAGTGAAGAAAACCCCTCTACAAAACTTCTGTAGTACCCAGCCAACCCTAAGAAACTACGAACCTCAGTTGAAGTAATGGGTCTGGGCCAAGTCTTTATGGACTCAATATTTTGTGTATCAACCGCAATGCCTGCATCTGATACAATATGGCCTAGGAAAGCCACAGAATCCAACCAGAACTCACACTTAGAAAACTTTGCATAAAGTTCTCGGTCTCGAAGAACCTGAAGGACTGCTCGCAATGATTTGCATGCTCAACTTTTGAACGTGAATACACCAAAATATCATCAATAAATACAATCACAAATAAGTCTAGATACGGCCTGAATATACTATTCATCATGTCCATAAGCACTGCTGGGGCATTAGTTAATCCAAAAGACATTACCAAGAACTCTAAGTGTCCATATCTAGTTCTAAAAGTTGTCTTTGGAACGTCTTTCTCCCAAACTTGTATCTGGCGGTACCCTGATCTTAAATCAATCTTTGAGAAGCACTTAGCACCTTGTAACTGATCAAACAAGTCATCGATCCTCGAAAGAGGATACTTATTCTTTATAGCCGCCTTATTCAGCTGTCGATAATCGATACACATTCTTAGTGAGCCATCTTTCTTCCTCACGAATAACACTGGCACACCCCATGGTGAAGGACTAGGCCTGATGAAGCCTTTATACAACAAGTCTTTCAGCTGATCATTCAACTCCTTTAGCTCAGCAGAAGCCATTCTATAAGGAGGGATAGATATAGGTTGTGTACCTGGTAGCATATCGATAGTAAAATCAATTTCCCATTCTGGAGGGATACTAGGGAGCTCGTTTGGAAATACATCTAGAAACTCATTAACTATCGGAATAGACTAAAGAGTCGATGGTTCTGCATCTATATCATGAACGTGAACAAGATGATAAATACAACCCTTGGTGATCATCCTCCTCGCCTTTCCATTCCAGAACTGCCTCTCTTGGAAAATGGAATCTAACAATCTTTCTCCGACACTCAACATTAACATAACAAGACGCTAACTAGTCCATACCCATAATGACATTAAAATCAACCATCTTTAACTCTACCAGGTCTACAGAGGTCTGACGATCGATAATTTCTACCGGGCAATCTCGATAGACTCTCCTGATAATAATAGACTCACCAACTAGTGTAGATACAATAAAGGGTCGATCTAATGACTCTACTACTATACATAACTTCCCCGCAATAAATGGAGTAACATAAGACAGAGTAGATCCAGAATCTATCAAAGCATAATCACAATAGGAGCAAACAATCAATGTACCTATCACAACATTTGGTGATGACTCTGAGTCATGTCGTCCGGTTAATGAACATGTACAGTTCTGTCCACTACTAGAACTAGATGCTCCCTCCCTTCCTCCGCCTCTACCTCTACGTGCTGAAGTCTGGGGTCCACGCCCTGTAGACTGTGCAGATGAGGAGGAACCTACTGCTGACCTGGTCGACTGACCTATACCACCCTGACCTACGATAAGGCAGTTTCTCCACCCATTCCCCTTCTGTCCAGAAGAATAACAATCTGTGGAACCTTGTCTGCACCTCCCAAAATGCATCCTATCGCAAGTAGCGCGACACGGTGGGGCTGTCCTAGCTTGGTCTGAACCCCTCTGCTACTGCGAGCCTGATGCTCGTGAACCCTCACCTTGACTTGACTGTCCCTGATGATCAAATCTACTACCCTAGAACTGCTGTGGTGGAGGTCTAGGTGGCCTAATAGAATATCGAGGTATGGGAGCACCCTAAAAATCTCCCTGTGAACCAGCGGGCCTAGCCCTCTTCTGTCTCTCTCTCTCGACCCTCTCACTCATACTGGAAATATCGGCGATCCTCTATGCCTTAAGCAAAAGCCTAAATTTGCGAGATATCCATATTATCATTTAGTGCAGCGGTAGAACAAGCATCGATATAGTCTGAGTCGAGTCCTCCCACAAATCTACGTACCCTATCATGTATCGTATCAACAAATGCTGGTGCATATCTAGCCAATGAATCAAATCACGGCCCGTACTCTCGGACACTCAATGCTGCCCTATTGGAGGTTCAGAAATTGGTCCACCCGGCTATCCCTAATCTCTCGAGGAAAATAGTAATCTATGAAAGCTTCTGTAAAGCTATCCCAAGTGGGTAGAGATGCATCTTTTCCCCGAGATCTCTCCCAACTCTCGTACCACAATACTACAACATCGCGCAATGAAATGCTGCTAACTCAACTGACTCAGTCGCTGAGGCATGCATGACTCTGAAGATCCTATGAAGCTGATCAACAAAGTACTGAGGGTCCTCTCTGCGATCTGTCCCTGTGAACTGTAGAGGATTCAAGGCAAGAAATTCACCAACTTTTGAACTTTCGGGCACTTCAGAAGGTTCGAAAACATTTGGCACAACTGGCTGGCGCTGGGCAACTATTAACTGTGCTAACATATATACTACACTCTTGAAATCCTCATTAGATGGAATAGGAGGAACTAGAGGTGGTATTGCTGGTGGAGCCATAAGTCATGTATCCCTCGGAGGCTCCTGAAGCGGTGGAGAAGCTACAGGTGGTTGAGAAGATGTCTCCCCATTGGTCTCACAATGGGCTACCTCCACCTGTGGTACCTTGTCGGTACCCTCGCCTGCAGCTGTATCTAGCCCCTGGCTAGCTGTGGTCTGTCTAGTGTCAGCCATCTCTATCTGCATACAAGTATCAATTATAAGCCATAAACCTCAACCCTTAAGACACCGCTCTATAGCACGAGGTGAGCAAAAGAAGGGTAGTCATTCTAACATGCCCGGTAGCTTCTTGCTTAAGAATGTCGTGCACAACACATTTATAAACAAGATTCTATTAGACACGGCTTGCAGGCTTCCTAGGATACGACGTTGCTCTGATCCCAAGTTTGTCACGCCCCAAACTCAAGAGGCGCAATTGGCTCCTAATGCCAAAACTCAGGCCTGAGCCGACCCTGCCAAACCATTTTCTACTAGCGCATGGCAGACACACGCAATGAAGAAAACAAACTAGTATATCCCGACTTAAAACTAAGCCCTCGGCCGGTAAGGCCCTGTCAACATATATATAAAAGAAACAGCTACTCCCAACAATTCATATAAAGGAATATCCAACTAGCACAAAAGTACTGACTGGGCCGTCGAGGCCACCACGATATCTATACAAAAACTGGAAGCAAGTATATATCAAGACAATACATCAAACAACTCACAAGCTTTAACAAACCAACAAAACTAGGCCAGCATGACCATAACCTAGTTGTACACCCCACACACTAGTCTGCAAGCCTCAAAGAATAGTAAAGATTGGCGGGACAAGTCCCCAGCCTACCCATAAAAATATACACAACAAAAGCTAACAAACCTCCAAACTCTGGCAGCTCCGGAGAAAAGGGGCTAGCCAACCGGATATAAGTTAATCCTGAGGAGGTCTACTCGATCATCTGTTAGGACTTGCATGCATGAATGCAGCTTCCCCAGGCTATGGGGCGTCAATACAAAATAATGTACAGAGTATGAAAGGTTGTAGACTAAATGAGCAAGTATCATAGTATACCAAAAGCAATCAGGTATGAAAATCAAATTTAGATAAGCATGCCAACCCACTATTGAATCTAATAAAATACAATAATGATCAAACATCAACCTAACCAATCCCCCATAAGCCCAGTAGGTACAAACAACATACCACCTACTTAGGCCCCCATAAGCCCAGAAGGTGCCAAATCAATCTACATAACCTTATTGGTAGCCCCTTGTCTTTGTAAGAAGTCACATAGCCCTTTTTGGCAATGATATAGCTCCATAGGCAGCGCATAGCCGTCTTAGGCAACATTATAGCTCTGTGGGCTGCACGTAGCCCTCTTTTGTATCACATATCCCTGTAGGCAATATATAGCCTTCTTTGGCATCAAAATAGCCCCGTAGGCAACACATAACTCTCTTTGGCATCAATATATCCCTGTGGGCAATACATAACCCTTTTTGGCAATAACATAGTCCTATTAGACAACATCATAGCTCCCATAGGCAGTTCATAGCTCAATAGCAAACCACAAAAGCCCCAATGGCGACGACAAACATTTAAATAGGCTGAAGGCGGGCAATTTAGCTATAAACAATATATATGAATAATGTCTAAGTCGTTTCTAATTTAGGGTTGTTCTGAACAGATTATGAGTCCCTAAAATGAGGATTTATAACCACTCAATCAACCAACCACTCACAATTACATCTACAACATAACTAACATTAACTACCCTATTATATCAATCCCAAGCGCTAAGGAAACATGCCGAACGAAGGGAGCATCCTTAACATACCTTTCCAATGAACGCTCGAAAGACCGTAGTTCCTTCACAAAAGTTGTTCCTTATGTCCTAAGCTTCGTAAACACTATATATATACAGCTGGTACGCAATTATAAACAGTTCATAATTAATCTTAAATCGACAGATTTTCCGTATTGCCCTAACTTGTCGAAACGTCCATAGAAATTCATAAAAACAATCATAAAAGAGTCCCGAGATGATTACCTTAGTTAACCAAGTTTAAACCTTGAAGAAACACCAATAACTACAAATTTATATCTTCAAAAACCAGCTCCAAATGCAGCTAATAGAGGGGAAAACGAATGCCACGTGTAGGGATTATGTTTCTAGGCACGGGGGCAATGTTTAATGGTAGAAATCGTCAAAAACTAACCTTCATCGCACTAGAACTCCATAGGAACCCTCTCTTAGGCTTTTTCTCTGGTTTGGAACTGAAATGAAATATTTTCATTACTTAAAACGTTAAATAAGCTGACATACCATATTTTTGACCCGACCCGAATCCGACCCGGATTCTACCCCGGCAGTCCCTAGTAAAGCCCTCATAACCTTTTACTCTGATGTCGGTTTGATACAGGGTTTTGTGTTTTGAAAACTATACTCGTAGGCCTTCAATTTAATGGGTAATAGGCCTTCTAAGTCTTTATATATTGGGAGAAAACATCCAATACATTTGACCCAAATTTAACAGAAATCTTTAAAAAGGAACTTACGATAACTTTTGCCAACTTTTATTTTGCCACTTACTTGACTTCAAAACTTGATATACAACCCTTGAACACTTAAATTATGACATACCACATCATTTTAAATTTATTACTCACCCTCTTTGTCTTTCCACGAATGTACAAATTAATTTAGATGTTTAGAAAAGTCGAGGTGTTACATTTTATTTATATTTTAATCTCTGATATTTGGGCTGATTTTTATATTTGAAAAGGCTATGGAGGAATGCTTTTTTTAGTCAAACACTAAACCACATTATGTGTTTATATTAAATTATGATTTAAATTGATCTAATTAATAAATAATACAATTGCTATTAATTTGTATTATAATAGGTTTTGTATACTAAACCCTATTATGTGTTTATATTATACTAGGACTTAAATTGGTCTAGTGAACAAATAATTCAATTATACTAGGACTTAAATTGGTCTAGTGAACAAATAATTCAATTGCTATTAGTTTGTATTACAAAAGGTTTTGCATACTAAACCCTATATGTGTTTATATTAGACTAGAACTTAAATTGTTCTAGTGAATAAATAATACAATTACTATTAGTTTGTATTCTAATAGGTTTTGTATATTTTTATTTTTCCTCGACGAATGATAGTTGAATAATATTTTTTTTAAAGTGTATTAAGTATATCAAAAATAGTGTACTTGCAAAAATGTCAAGGAACGTAACACAACTTATTTGTATAAACACAAAAAAATAAAAAATACATTGGTATACTATGCGCATGTGTTCATTGCTTTATTAATTACATAATAGAACATAGTTAATAAAGACTTCATAAATATTTATCTCATTTTAGGTGAAGATATGAATAATTCTCAAAGCATGTTATCTAATTATTAAGACATTTGCTTGATTGATTCTGGTACAACACATACGATATTCAAAAATGAGAAATATTTTTCTCATTTAAGTATGGGCAAAATAAATGTTACTACAATTTTTGGTAGTACTAATATGATTGAGGGCTTTGGAAGACCCATTGTAATTTTGCGTAAGGGAACTAAGCTCATTATAAATAATGCTATGTTTTCTCCCAGGTCTCGGAGAAACCTGTTGAGTTTTAAAGATATCTGGGAAAATGGTTATCATATCCAGTCAATGGATGAAATAAATCTTGAATATCTTGGTATCACCAAGAATGTCTCTGGGCAGACATGTGTTATAGAAAAGTTCCCTGCTTTATTTTCTAACTTGTATTGAATAAGAATTAGTGCAACTGAGGCACATTATATAGTAAATAAGAAATTTACCGATTTTAATACTTTTGTACTTTGGCATGATCGTTTGGGACATCCTGGTCTATAATGATGAGGCGAATTATAGAAAATTCAAATGGACATCCATTAAAGGACCTAATTTTTATAATGGTGAATTTTTTTGTACTACTTGTTATCAAGGCAAGTTAATTGTGAGACCATCACCAACAAAAGTTGAGACTAAGTCCCCTGAGTTCTTAGAACGTATACATGGGGATATTTGTGGACCTATTCACCCACCTAGTGAGCCATTTAGATACTTCATGGTCCTAAAAGATGCTTCTTCTAGATGGTCTCATGTGTGCCTATTGTCATCTCGTAACTTGGAATTTGCAAAATTGTTGGCACAAATAATAAGATTAAGGGCACAGTTTTTTGATAATCAGATTAAGTCTATTCACCTTGATAATGCTGTAGAGTTTTCATCCTAATGATTATTGTCTATCAATTGGGATAAGAGTTGAACACCCTGTTTCTCATGTTCGTACTTAGAATGGCTTCGGTGAGTCATTAATTAAACGTCTACAGTTAATAGCAAGACGATTGCTTATGAAAACTAGGTTGCCCACTTTTGTGTGGGGTCATGCAATTTTGCATGCTGCAACACTTATTCGTCTCAGACCGACAGATTGTCATAAATTTTCTCCATTGCAATTGGTTATGGATCAAGAACCTAATATGTCCCATATAAATATTTTTGGATGTGTTGTTCATGTGCCTGTGGCACCATAAAAATGCACTAAGATGGACCATCAAAGAAGGTTAGGAATATATGTTGGGTTTGAATCGCCCTTAATTATTCGATATCTTGAATCATTAACTGGAGATGTTTACTGCTCGATTTGCAGATTGTCGATTTGATGAGACAGTTTTCCCAAAATTAGGGAGAGAAAATAGACAAATAAAAAGAGAACTTTTGTGATTTTTTTTTTATCATTGTCTCATCTTGATCCATGTTCTTCTATTTGTAAGAAAGAAGCATAGAAGATTATTCATCTTCAGAAAAATGCAAATCAAATGCCAGACACATATACAGATTTGAAAAGAATTACTAAATCACTTATTCCTACAGAGAATGTCCCAATTCGAATTGATGTCCCTATAGGACCATCCACTAGTGTCAAAGCTAAGTAGTCAAAAGCATATCTAAAGCATGGTAGACCATTGGGTTCTAAGGATCAAAATTCTACAAAAAGGAAAATTAAATTCCAAGATGACACTATGAAAGAATCTCATATGGATGTTCAAAATTTTAATAATTCTGATATCGATGAAGGAATCAATGAGCTTGAATCTCAAGGAAATAATGAACTGTCCATAAATTTAAAAGATGTTGAACTGATCTGAATCGATTAGAAATAGTGGTGGATTATGTCTTTACATATAATATTGCAACAAAAATCATTCAAGATAGTGAGGATCTTGAACCTCAATCAGTTGTAGAATGTCGACAAAGAAATGATTGGCCAAAATGACAAGAAGCAATTCAATAAGAGTTGATTTCTTTTGCCAAAGCATGAAATTTTTTGACATATAGTTCAAACACCTAATGGTATTAAACCTATTGGCTGTAAATGGATTTTTGTGCCAAAGAAATATGAGAAAATTGAAATACAAAAGTATGAAGTCCGCCTTGTTGCACAAGAATTTTCACAAAGGCCTGATATCGATTATGAAGAAACATACTCACCCGTTATGAATGCAATAACATTGCGTTATATCATTAGTTTCACAGTCCACGAGAGCCTTGAAGTGCATTTGATGGATGTGGTTACAACAAATCTTTATTGTTCACTTGATAATGAGATATACATGAAAATTCCTGAAGGATTTACGATGCCTAAAGCATGTAGTTCAAAATATCAGAAAATGTATTCAATTAAATTGCAAAGATCATTGTATGGTTTGAAGCAATCTGGACACATGTGGTATAATCGTCTTAGTGAGTAATTATTTAAGGAAGGTTACACAAATGATGCAATTTGTCCATGTGTTTTTAGAAGGAAAAAAACATCAGAATTTGTTGTACTTGCTATTTATGTTGATGACATAAATCTTATTGGAACTCCAATAGAGCTTCAAAAGGAAATTGATTATTTAAAGAACAAATATGAGATGAAAGATCTTAGAAGGACAAAATTATGTCTTGATTTGGAAATTAAGCATTTCACAAATGGTATTTTTGTTCATCAATTTGCCTACACAGAAAAGTGTTGAAAAGATTTTGTATGGATGAAACACATCCATTAAGTACTTTGATGGTTGTTTGTTCACTTGTTATGAATAAGGATCCATTCCGACCTCAAGAAAAGAATGATAAAATTCTTGGTTCTGAAGTACCATATCTTAGTACAATTGGTGCACTAATGTATCTTACTAATACTACAAGGCCTGATTTAGCTTTTTCTGTTAATTTTTTAGCAAGGTATAGTTCTTCTCCTACTATGAGACATTGGAATGGGATCAAACACATATTGTACAACTAATATGAGCTTATTTTATTTTAACAATTGCAGTCCTAATCTTGTTGGTTATGCTGATGCATGATATTTATCTTATCCACACAAAGCTCGATCCCAAATAGGCTATGTGTTTATATGTGGGGGGACTGCTATATCTTGGAAATCTACAAAGCAGTCTATCGTAGCCACTTCATCCAATCATGCTGAGATAATAACTATTCATGAAGCAAGTAGAGAATGTGTCTGGTTGAGGTTTATGATATATCTCAATCGAGAAAGATGATGTTTGGAGTGTGATAAAATATCCACCACTTTTTATAAAGATAATGCAGCATGCATAGCACAACTTAAGGGAGACATCTTAAAAGGAGATAAAACAAAGAACATTTCACCAAAGCTTTTATATACAAATGAACTCCAACATAATGGTGATATAAATATGTAATAGATTCATTCGAGTGATAATGTGGCTGACCTATTCACAAAGTGTCTACCAATTGCAACTTTCAAGAAGATGGTGCACAAGTTTGGAATACGAAGATTCAAGTCTCTGTATTAATGTTTTCAGCTACTCTAATTCCCATTGTTTAGGAGGGTCCTGCTACACTAATTCCATTGTTTAGGAGGGTCCTACTACTCTAGTTCCCATTGTTTAGGAGGGTCCTGCTACACTAATTTTCATTCGTTTAGGAGGGTTGTGCTACACTAATTCCCATTGTTTAGGAGGGTCCTGCTACACTGATTCCGATTGTTTAGGAGGGTTCGGCTACTCTAATTCATCAAATACGATTACCATAACATTTTTTAAAATTTTTTTAGTTTTATTAAATAAATTTGGATTAGAAAATGTTTATCCTAAAAGAAAAATGAAAAATAACTATCTCAAACTAGAAAATGTTTATTCTAGGATAGAGAAAATAAATAAATAAAATAGTAATACTAATAATGGTCTCCGACTTGGAAGTGTTTATCCTAGGAGAAAATGAGAAATAAATGTCTCAGACTAGGAAATGTTTATCATAGGAGAAAAAATGCATGTAATTTTTTTTTTTGCAATAATGTTTACAAATTTGAGTCTTCAGTTTTTTTCTTTTTAATGGTGGTCGATTTGTGGCATTGGCTTTGAGGATAATTGTTCCTGATGTTACCATGCTTGAAGCTAATTTCATCTTGAGATAGACTACTTTCGTCCGCTAGTCAGCTCACATTGATAATCTTAAAAAAATCTCTAGTTGTTCAGAGCTTCAAACTTCAGATTCGTCATATTGTTTCCGCCCTCCAACAATCATTGAATCTTGTATTCATATAAATTCTCGAAATTTGTCAATTGTTGACAAGTTACTATGCATGTCACTATTTTTTGAATCATGTCACATGTGTTGTGCTAACCAAACTTTATTTTGTGCAATTGAAGAGATGGTAGCAATTTTGAAATCATTTTCTGCGTGATTTAAAGAAGACTAACTCCAGGAAGAAATGCAAACTGAATTGAACTATACAAAATAATAAAAAAAAATATTTGTTCCTTTTGAGAGAAAATGAAAATAAAAAGGGGCTCATTTAAGAGTGATGGTCGATTCTAATGATCATGACATTCATGTGAGATTAAATGGCTTGATCAGTCCAATCAATCTAAGTTTTATCTTTGTCAAACTTTCAGCCTTTGGAAGTCAGGCTTTTATAATCCAATTTTTGTACTAGATTCATGCCTCACATTCGACTTGTGTTGCCTCGAAAGGTTTTTCACCAACAATCTTACTCATTTTGTATGTCTCTCAGTCACCATCATCTTATAGTTCCCTGAGGATTTTCACCAATAAGACTCTCATTTTTCACTTTCTCTCAACACAAATGAGGCCTTATAGTGCTTTGGAGGATCTTCATCGATAAGATTCCCTCATTTTCACCCCTCATACGAAGGACATGACCTTTTTCCTTATATGATAATCAACACTGAAAGCTTGCTTGACTTGTCATTGTTAAAAATTGATCAGAAGGTCTTTATTTGGATTGTAACGTGGCTTTTGGACAGGGTTACAAAGAAAGGATTGGCATAAAGGCTCAAAGATAATGTGGTAACAGGGTTAAGACTTACAAGTTTTGGAATCGACTCTATTTTGCAAAATAAAATAATATAAAATATTATTATTATTATTATTATTATTATTATTATTATTGTTTGAATCATCTCTTCCACCTTTCTTCTTAAATTTTGACAATCTTCAGTACTGTGCCAAAGAGCATTAGAATGGTATGCACACCGTATTGTAGGATTGAAACCTTTTGCATGTGGATCCACGTAATTTTGAGGAATTGGCTCTATCATATGCAAGTGTTTCAATTTCTCAAATACACTTGTGCAAGACTCTTCAATTGGTGTGAAATTGTTCATAGGTCTTTGACTTCCTTCAGATCCCTGTCTTGGACGGTGATCATAACGTGCTCGAAAATTTTGAGAAGAAGGACGAACATTTTGATTTGTTGGTGCTCGCCATTGAGGACAGTTTGGTGGATATGCATACGGTTGTGCACCATAGACTGCATATTGAGGTGAGACAATAAAGTATTGTATGTCTTGCATGGGGAGATAGTGATGAAATTGAGGTGGTGCATATTGATAAACTGGACCCCTTGGACCTTTTTGTGTGTCTAACACAACATTTGCAACGTCCTTCTTCATTTTCTTTCCCCCAAGTTTTTCTGATCCATTTTTAATCACCTGTGTTGTGGCTTTCAAGGCAGATTGACTTACAATTTTTCCAGACTTGATGTCATTTTCCACCATTTCACCAATCTTAATAACTTCGGCGAATGTTTTTCCAACAATGAAAAGTAAATAATGAAAGTAGTCTGGTTCTTGTACTTGGAGGAAAAGATCAATCATTTCAGCCTCTTTCATTGGCGGCTTAACCCTAGCAGCTTGCTCCCTCCACCTAATAGCATATTCATGAAAATTTTTTATGGTCTTTTTTCTCATGTTGGCAAGTGAAGTACGATCTGAAACTATGTCAATGTTATATTGAAATTGTTGAACAAAACACCGAGCCAAATCATCTCATGTATGCTAGTTAGAAGTATCTTGATCTATGAACCATTCTGAGGCAATTCCCATCAAACTTTCCCCAAAATAAGCCATTAGTAATTCTTCTTTATTTCCAGCCCCTCTCAGTTGATTACAATATCTCTTTAAATGAGCTACAGGATCTCCATGTCCATCATATTTCTCGAACTTTGGAGTTTTAAAGCCGATGGGTAGAACATGAAACATGCACAAATCATTGAATGAGACACTTTTGTGACCTCCTAATCCTTGCATATCTCTTACACTTTGTTCCAAACTCTTCATTTTTCTAGTCATTTCTTTATTTTCCTCATTCTTAACAGCTTTTTCAGCTTCAACAGGGGAACTACTGATGAGTGTGAGGATAATATTTCGGATGTTTAAGAGCCTCTTTAGGGGTGTAGCCATAATCATGAAGAACTTGGGATGAAGGATCATTGTTGGATTTGAGCCCCATTATTGGCTGTGGAATGCTATTAGTTGGCGCAGTTGGCACGAAGAGTGGATTACTCATCATAGGTGTACACAAGGGCACACCGTAGAAGTTCCAGTGATGTTGGATGTGCTAGCATAGGGGCTGAATCCAGGTGGATAAATTGGATCATTTGTCAACACTTGGATAGGGTGTGGCCTATTTGTATTTACATAGTCATGAATTGAAGATGGTGGAGCTTGTCCACTCATCCAAGCTTCGTTCATCTCTGCCATTTGTTGTCTTAATACCCTTACCTCTTCTGTTGACACTGTTTCTTGTGAAGCCATCTGGTTTCAGACCTCATCATTATTTGACTCACTTCCGTTTTTCTGGGCCATTTTCGTTTTCCCTTTTGATCTTGTATTGTAGGAATGGGATGCCAGCTTAACCACAAACCAACTACCTTTAAGTTAACTGTGTGTATTGACAATAAATCTTGTTAGGGTTAGACCTTCTTCAGTTATAGCCACATGTTGCGTGTCATGCGTACACAAATCTTTTTATTTATAGAATGAGTTTAGAAAGTCTAATGTTTAATCCTAACTAGCTCAGTTATATTTGTTTTTTGATTATTTGTTTATATTTTTTTAACTTTTTAAAAAAAATGATGCATTGATCAATTTCATTTGGATTGCGTACATAACACGCTTGATAAAAATGACTAAGATCCTTGCATAATTATTTTTTACTAAAAAAAACATTTTTTTTTGAACTTTTAAGATAAAATCTTTTGATTTCTTGATTTACTAAAAGAAAATTAAGAAACAATCGATTTTTGATCTTGAACAGCATGTTAAAATGAAATAAAAAATAAACAAAGAAAAATATTTTTTCACTTTTCGTTTGAGTGACGAATTTGAAACGATACAATTTTTTTTGTAACAAGAAAAAAAATTGTTGAATAAAGACTACAACTTCTCTTTTTTTGAATTTTTGATGTAGAATATTATTTATTTTGAATAAAGGTCACTGAACCCAAAGAGAGTTGCCTACGTATCTCATTGAGATGAGAATTAGGTGTACGTAGTTCATTCAGATTGGACAGTTGAACAATTTTTTTTGAAAGATTGGAAATTTCTTGACAAATACAACTATATTGTTCGTTTAAAGTGGTATAAGCACTTTTGAAGTTTCTTTTTGTGAACTATACAGAATAAAAGAACAACATTTTTGTTGTTGTGATTTTTGTATAGAAGTGAATACTCTTTTCTTTTTGTAAGATATGCAAAAAAAAAAAAAAAAAAACTTCTTAAGTAAGAAAATCATTTTGTAATTTGTTTTTTTTTTCCTATGTCTTTTTTTTTTTAATGTAAAAATCTAAAAATAAAATAAAATAAATTCATTTCATTGATCACCATTGATTTTGATTATATGCAAAGACCTTTCAAATATATACATTTTTAGGTAGCGTATAAAATTATTTAGGTGGTCAATAAAATTAGGGTATTTATCCAAGACAAATCCAACTTCTATGTCGAATCTCATTAAGTCAAATGCAAATTATTCAAATAAGTAGAACCTATTAGGAATAATTGATATATCGTGATTTTACGGTATTTTTAATACATTTCACTTAAGAATTGTGTGTGTCTAGAGCCATTTTGTATTGGTATTAATGTGTTTTTATCTTGTTTGCAGGAAATAAGTTCGGACGTGGAAGTACAGAGACACAACTGAAGAATATTCCAGAAAAAGTCATCTACAGACGTGACCCATAGACTGTAGGTCCAGTCACGGTCCGTAGGTGGTAGGCATAGATGGATAGGTATGGCTTGAAGGAAAATCAGGGAATTCTTGACCAAGTATGGAAGCACGGTTATGACTGACGGATCGTAGGTAGACCTACTGGCCGTCCTGCAGCTCCATCAAATGCTTTAGAAAAGGGAGTCCCACTACCTGATTTCAAAAGTTGAAGTATGGAGCTACGGAGGTGGATCCACGGACCATGGATCGAGCACGGCCTGTACTGATGATCCGTCAAATGTCACTGATACTTGGGGTTCCAAGCTTATGAGATTTTTCCTAAGTCCCAAACCACGGAAGGGACCTACGGACCGTAGGTCAGTCCGTAGGTCAGTGTCGACAACTGCAACCGTGTCCAGAAACTTTATTTCCTTATTTCGTTTCCTTTTTAATTAGGACATGTTTTTCTATGAATAGGGTATGTAAATCTCGTTTTTGGGTGTTAGACATTTTTATTTGAGTTATAGTTTTTGGCGTTGGAGATTAACTTGCAACTTTAGCAATTCTTGATTTGCTAAGTTCGTTTTGAAGATTTTAACTTTGCAATTCAAGTTGGGATTTTTTTTGGATTTCTTCTACTCTAATACGTAAGTTCATAAATTCTTCTTCTAATATTATGAATTGTGTTCTTGCAAACACGAGTAACTAAATCCACAACTAGGGTTGTGGGAACCATGAGAGATTAACAAAGTATGAATAGTAACAAAGTAATTCTTGAATAGTGTTCTTGCATGCATTGATAATTCTTTTGCTTAGAAATCTTTTTAACTGTTGCAAACATTAGAACTCGTCACATTACTACTTGCCGGGCCAAAGAGGTAATTAATGAGAAAATAATTATCAACATAGATTTAGTGTGATACTATCTAATAGTCTAATGTCAATTAGTGCGACAATGAAACCTAAGCCATACATTGATGTGATGTTTTATATGAGGTAAAGGTAATGGTTAGTAAATTATACACATGTAGCCACACCAAGGTGCGGGGTGAAATTCTCTATTTTCCGGACCAAGAATTTATGGATACATAACTTACCACTTTGCATGTAATACACTAGGAAATGATTGCTATTACTAGGAGTACTGTGTTATGAGCTTATGGGGAACACATACACCTTAGTTTCTCTCTCATCTTGATAACAACTAAAGTTTGAATCTTGCTCACTGATTATTCACATAATTTCCAGAATTTGTTTCACTAATCCACCCCTTATTTAATTACTTGTTTCGGAAGTACGTTGACTAAACGAATATAATCGTGGGTTTAAGTTAAGTCTAAACCATATTTCTCGTGGGATCGACCCCAACCTACAAGTTGGGTTCTTTACTTGATAACGATCGCTTACGCTTCTTTATGAAGGTGTAAGTTGAGCGTATCAAATTTTAGCGCCGCTGCGGGGGAATAAGACTTTTAGATTAAGTTTCCCTACATTATTGAACTTTGGTCAATTATTTTCTAATTTTACGCTGTCTTTTATTTTTGTTTTCTTCAGGTTTCTACTCTAGTGTATGCCAAGTACACGGAGTCGAGGCGAACCACTGACCCCATACGATCCAGAGTTGAGCAAAACTTTGAGAAAGATGAATAATCAAGGGGTCCGTGATAATTCGATCATTGATGAAAATGAGGATGCAGTCAACTTGTAGCCTCCTAGAGTGGGTCATGAGAACGCTTCGGTTCGTGGTGGTAATTTACTTGGCGATGCAGTGAGGGTGCAAAATCTACCAGAATCGAGGTTGAGAATAACTACCGGGTCAACTTTAATACTGCTGAATCAGAAGGACCTATTGTTCTACCTCCTCTACCTCTAGGGCATACTTTCGTGGTGACGAGCAGTCTGATGTAGATGCTTACAGTGAGAGGGTTGTTTTCTGGCCTAGCTTCGGAATATCCGCATGCTCATATGGCTAAATTCAGGAGTGTCTGTAAGAGTTGTGTAGGGCGACCAGAGTTGGATATGGATGTCATAAGGTTGAGAGTTTTCCCTCTTTCATTGACCGGTGATGCTGCAATGTGGTTTGCTGAGCTTCCATATAATTCAATTCATACATGGGACCAATTCTTTCAAGTGTTCCTAGCAAGGTATTTCCAGTGTCTAAGAAGCTGAATCATAAGGACAAGTTGAATAATTTCGTTGCCCTAGCTGGAGAGTCTGTGAGCAGTTCTTGGGATAGATTCACTATATTCATCAGAGGTGTTCTAAATCACCGAATAGATGATGAGTCATTGAAGGGGTATTTCTACAGAGGGCAGGATGACAATGGAAAGATTGTGCTAGATACTATTGCTGGAGGATCCTATGGTGAGTGTACTTTTGAGGAAATCACTAAAAAATTGGAGAAGATTTCCCAAAATAATAAGGCATGGAGCACTAGAAAAGCTAATACTGGAAGAGCCACATTTGTTGTGCAAGCTCCAAATCAAGCTAGTGATGATATTCGTGAAGAAATGGCTCAGATGAGGAAAAAATTGGGGTTGATATTGAAACATGTGAGCGGAGGTGCAGAAAAGGTAAATGCGGTCAATTACTTGACTAGGACTCCACCACCACCAGAGGAGGAATATTACTATGAGGAGGATGCTTATTTCGTAAATGATCAGACGGGGGGTTTTTGAGCCAACGCCCAAGGTTCCAACTTGGATAATTGGCGCCAAGGGCAAGGAAACCAAGGTCGGAACTATGGAAACTACAACTGAGAGGGTAACTATGTCCGGGATGGGAACTACAATCGCGACAACAACTACAACCGGAACAACAATGGCAGCATAAATAATAGGGTTGGGCCTTATGTTCCTCCACAAAATTGAGAATCTGGCAATAGGGAAGCTGGGGGTAGTATGTCACGGATTGAGGATATGATGCAGAAGATGATGAAGAGGTTTGATTCGACTGATGAGAATGTGAAGGAGATGCGAAACGACTTGTCTGGACTTGGTAAAAAAGTTGATACCCATGCAGTGTCGATCAAACAATTTGAGAAGCAGATGAATTAGTTGTCCACTATAGTCAACCCATGTCAACCTAGTACACTTCCTAGAAATACCATCCAAAACCCAAAGAACGATCGATATTGTATGGCAGTCACTACTCGAGGGGGTAAGCAGACCATTGATCCACCTATGTCGTCTAAGGTCGAAATTGTTATTAAGAAAGATGATGCTGAGATTGAGGGTACTGGAGAGTCCAAGGACGCTACAGAGAAGGAAACAGAGATAACCCAAAAAGTTGTCCCTATACCTTGACCTCCACCTCCATTCCCACAGAGGTTGGTAAAGAAGAATGAAGATGGAAAATACTGCACGTTTATTACTATGTTGAAACAACTTTCCATCAATGTTTCTCTGATAGATGCTTTGGAGTAAATGCCTGGATATACAAAGTTTATGAAATATTTGGTGACTAAGAAGAGGGCCGTCAGTTTCGAAGATGATGATAGGTTGCAACATTGTAGTGCTATTGCTACTTGGTCGCTTGTGTAGAAAAAAAAGGATCCTGGTGCTTTCACTATTCCTTGTACCATTAGGTTGTTGCATTTTGCGAAGGTGTTGTGTGATTTGGGTGCTAGCATTAATCTGATGTCATTTTCTATTCACAAGAAGTTGGTTTTGGGGGCTCCAAAACCGACTGCGATGCGACAACTCATGGCCGATAGAACTATGAAGAAGGCCATTGGTTTTCTCCACGATGTACTTGTGAAAGTGGAGTCTTTTATTTTTCAGGTAGATTTTGTGATACTTGATGGTGAGGTTGATTTTGAGGTTCGCATCATCCTTGGGAGACCATTCCTTGGTACTAGGCATGCATTGGTCGATATGGAGAAAGGTCAGATGAAGTTCTGATTGAACAATGAAGAGGTAACTTTTAATATTTGTAGGTCCATGAAGCAGGAAAGCGATCTCAAGTAAGTTTCAGTGGTGAATCATATTATGGAGCGAGGTTCTGAGGTGTTTATTGAAGAGCAATTGGGTGTTGATGCACTTGCGGTGGTAATGATGAATTTTCAGGGTGATGGTATTGAAGACTATGATGAATTGGTCGCCGCACTTGATAGGTTCGAATTCCGTTCCAAACCAAAGAAACTAGAGTAAGATATGAAGAATCATGACTCTCCACCCGTAAAACCGTCCATTGAAGAGGTTCCAAATTTGGAGCTTAAGGCTCTACCATCACATTTGAGGTATGTATTCTTGGGGAGAGATGGTACTTTACCCGTCATTATTGCGGCCATTTTAAATGCGGAATAAGTAGTTGTATTGATTTTTGTGTTGAAAAGGTTCAAGCGGGCTATTGTGGACATCATTGGGATTCCTCCTGGCATTTGTTCTCATAAAATCCAATTCATGCCAGATCACAAGCCTAGTATTGAGCACCAGAGGAGACTAAATCTACCTATGCAAGAGGTAGTGAAGAAAGAAATCATCAAGTGGTTGGATGCTAGAGTCATTTACCCCATTGCAGATAGTAGTTGGGTTTGTCCTATTCAATGTGTGCCCAAGAAAGGTGGGATTACTGTGGTTCCTAATGCGAAGAACGAGCTTGTTTCGATGCGGCCCATGACTGGATGGAGAGTATGCATGGACTATCGGAAATTGAATGCTTGGATAGAAAATGACCACTTTCCTAAGTCGTTCATGGATCAGATGTTGGACCACCTTCCTGGTAAGGGTTGGTATTGTTTTCTTGATGGCTATTCGGGCTACAATCAGATCTCCATGTCTCCGTAAGACCAAGAGAAGACCACATTCACTTGCCCTTATGAGACTTTCGCCTTCAAACATATGCCATTTGGGTTGTGTAATGCTTCACCGACCTTCCAACGTTGCATGATGTCGATATTTTCTGATATGGTGGAGGACACTATTGAGGTATTTATGGATGATTTTTCTATGATTGGTGACTCATTTGATGGTTGCTTGGGTCATTTGGCCGAGGTTCTTAAAAGGTGTGAAGAGTGCAATCTTGTGCTCAATTGGGAAAAATGCCACTTTATGGTGAAAGAGGGGATCGTGATGGGTCATCAAAATTATGAGAAGGGTATTGAGGTTGATAGAGCAAAAGTCGAGGTAATAAAAAAGCTTCCACCATTTATTTTTGTTAAAGGTGCTAGAAGTTTTCTTGGGCATGCAGGCTTTTATAGGAGATTTATCAAGGATTTCTCAAAAATTGCACATCTATTGTGTAAATTGCTCGAAAAGGAGTGTAAGTTTTATTTTGATGATGCTTGTCTAAGAGCATTTGGAGAGTTGAAGGAAAAGCTAGTTTCCGCACCTATCATTATTTCACCGATTTAGGGCAACCGTTTGAAGTGATGTGTGATGCGAGTGGATTGGTGCTTGGTGTGGTATTGGGTCAGAGGTGAGAGAAGATTCTTCATCCTATTTACTATGCCAGCAAAGCTCTAAATGTCGACCAAAAGAACTATACAGTGACTGAACAAGAGCTCTTTGCTGTGGTTTTTGCATTAGAGAAATTTCGATCCTACTTGCTTGGTACTAAGGTCATAGTGCATATTAACCATTCTTCATTGAGCTATTTGATGGCAAAGAAGGATGCAAAATCGAGGTTGATTAGATGGGTATTGTTTCTGCAAGAGTTCGACTTTGAGGTGAAAGACAAAGGGGACAGAAAATCAAGTGGCTAATCATTTGTCCATATTAGAGGAGGAAGCGATATTCAATCTAGGAGATGGGGCTGAAATTAATGAAGTTTTTCCAGACGAACATAAATTGGCTGCTTCTCATGATCTTATTCCTTGGTTAGCAGTCTTTGCTAACTACTTGGTAAGTGATCTAGTTCCTTCGTATTTATATTTTCACCAAAGGAAAAAGTTTATGCATGATGTGAAGATGTTCTTTTGGGACGAGCCTTACTTGTTATGTAATTGTGCTGATGGGATTATTCGTCTATGTGTACCCGAGGTTGAGATGTTGAGTATACTAGAGGCGTGTCATTCTTCGCCTGTTGGTGGACATCATAGTGGTATTCAGACTGCGCATAAAATTTGCAATCTGGGTATTACTGGCCTACCATCCACCAAGATGCTCATGATTTCGCCAAGTCTTGTGATCGTTGCCAAAGAGAAGGAGGAATTTCAAAGAGGCAAGAGCTACCTATGAATACGATTTTAGTGATTTAGTTGTTTGATGTTTGGGGTATTGATTTTATGAGTCCATTTGTGAGCTCATATGAGATGAAGTATATTTTTGTTGCGGTTGATTATGTGAGGAAATGGGTGGAAGCAATTGCGCTTTCAAACAATGAAGGTAAAAGTGTCACTGCATTCCTTAAGAAAAATATCTTCCCCAGATTTGGTACACCTAGGGTGATTATCAGCGATGGAGGTTCCCACTTTTGCAATAGGTTGTTCAAGGCCTTGCTAGAGAAAAATGGAGTCCGCCACAATGTAGCCACTCCTTACCATCGACAGTCTAGTGGTTAAGTTGAAGTGTCCAACAGAGAGATAAAGCAGATTCTTGCTAAGACTGTGAATGCTAATAAAACCGATTCGTGAAGGAGGCTTGATGATGCTCTATGGGCCTATCGCACCGCATTCAAGACTCCCATAGGTATGTCCCCTACCAACTTGTATATGGGAAGTCTAGCCATTTGCTAGTAGAGCTAAATCACAAGGGTATGTGGGCGCTAAAGAAACTAAATTTGGATTGGGGCGCTGCATCGTATAAGAGAGAAAATAACATGAATGTGCTTGATGAGTTTCGCTGAAAAGCTTATGAAAGTTCAGCCTTGTACAAGGAGAATATGAAGAAGTATCATGATAAAAGGATTGAAAAGCGAGAATTTGTTGTGGGTGATTTAGTGCTTCTATTCAACTCTAGGTTGTGTTTGTTTCCTGGCAAGCTCGAGTCCAAGTGGACTGGGACATTCATAGTCACACAAGTGTTCCCACATGGAGCGGTTGAGCTCGAAAACAATGAGGGGACAAGGTTCAAGGTGAATGGGCAAATGATTAAGGTCTATATGGGAAAAGAGGAGAATGTGCAAGAGGTGGTTGAGGCCTACTATCTTGATGAAGTCTGAGTAATCGAGAGGCTTGCTTCATGCTGCGACGTTAAATCAAGCGTTGCTTGGGAGGCAACCCAAGATGTACAATCTATCCAACTATAGGTTTTTCTTTTTGATTTAGTAGTTTCTTTATTTATTTGTATTTCTGTATTCCTTTAGATAGGTGCTTTATTTTTGGATTAGTGTTGGCTAGATTTAACATGGGGTCCGTGTCGAAAAAGTGTCCAGAAAATGTAAAAAGAAAGGTGTAACGGTTGCTACATGTGCAGGGACAAAAAGCAAAATCTGTAGAAAATGTCTGTTGCAGAGGTCTACGAACCCCATCGACGATCCGTACCTCAATCCACGGATTGTGAATGGTGTCTCTAGATCCTAGGTAAGTCCTCTAATGTTTTCTAAGTGGTGAATGACCTACGGACCCGACCTACGGTCGGTAGGTCAACCCACAGCCCGTCGATGGGGTTTTGTGGGTCCAAACCTAGGGTTTGCCTGACCTGACCCAAACAACTTTTAATTTAAACCCCTTTATTTCACGTTCATCCCCCACATTCAAAAACTCCCTTCCCATCATTTTTAACCCTTTCCTCTCCTAAAATCCCGCAATTAATCCCCCAAATCCCCCAAATAACTCCATACTCACATCCCCATATTTCCATCTCCCTTTTCTCCTTTCCCAAATCATCACCTCCATTTCAAAACGATTCCATTGTCCGGGTTCGGCGTCGAAAGGATATCAAAAGGTCGAAGGAGTTCATTATCGAAACGCAATAACCCACTTCCGACACTTGTAAGGTAACTGACTGCACTTTAACTTTGAATTTCGGTATTCATTGTTCTATACATGAAGTCACGAAGTGGTATTGACCTTAGGTTGTTTTTATATGAAAATGCTTGTTGAACTACTATTAGAAACACCCATGGAACGATAGAATGTGATTGCGTAGTCTTAGTAATCGAATAACTCTGAGAAAAGTTGGTCTAAATGAAAGTTTCGACTTAGGGTTCCTAGTTTTTTATACAATAAAAGGTAAATAATAAGTAATCGGAACCCTAGGGATTACGTACTACCATAAATTGTGTTGAAAGACATGATTAGATTTAGGTTGAATGTTGAAATTATCGAAAAATGGTTTAAACAGGTGGCATGTCTGATACCCGACACAGACTTGACCCACGAAACCCCGTCTACGGACCGTAGGTCAATCTATGGGTGGGTCTGCACACAACCAATAAATGCTAAGTGTGGAACCACGAAAGTGGACTACGGTCCATAGTTCGATCTATGGACCGTTCTGCACATCCGTGGTTCACATCAGAGACCCCTCTTTTGGGTATTCTGATTTACGGATGGGACCTATGGAACGTGGTTCCATCCACGGATCGTAGGAACCCATCGTGGGTCAACAGTTTAGCTACTGCCCAGATATTTTTTCAGGATTTGTCTTGGTTCATTCTTCGTTCTAAAAAAATTTCGAGTGTGTTATTATTTTTGGTGCCAATTATGCCTCCACAAGTACCATGGATCCGAAGAAAGCTCCGGCCGTCACTACAAAGGGTAGGTCCAAATCAACGGCACCAACCCGTCGGCTAATTAACGAAGATACTAATGCGGAGAATGACCCCGCATATGTTCCCCCCACTTGAAGGACATCCCTCACAGCACCCCGGACTACCCGAAATCAATCCAAGCAGGTGGTTCCCAGTGTAATCATCGTCTCCCAGTTTGATGATGAGGATACACTGATTGGATCACCAGCTGGGTCTGCTTCTGGCTCTGAATCAGCCTCTACTTTCGGGTCTGCTTCTGGCTCTACAACCGGCTCAAGTTCACATGGTAGGGCTTCCTCGTCTGATGAGGCAACTAGTGTAGGGACATTCCCATACCACCTAACACCGAACCTACTCCAGTTGCTGAGGAGCCTAATAGATGGTGCATTGAGGGCCAATGGCAAATTTACAGGGATGCCCGAATGCTTACTGACAAATGGAGAATGGCTCGGATGGTAATAAAGGAGCGCATGGTACTCACAGGCAGCCTGCATACCATGCCCAACATCCACCGGTTCTTCTAACAGCATAAGTGTGAGTGGATGGCCCAGGACCCAATACGTATAGCGAGGAGATCGTGAGGGAGTTCTATGCTTCCTACATAGCTACACTCCGAGGCTCTATCGACAAATGATCCAAGCCCACAGCTCAGGTACCACTCACAACCACACTAGTCCGGGGGGTCGCTGTGAACATATATGAGCTCTCCATCCGCCATTTCTCTACGGTCCAGGCCGCCTTGGGCACTCAACACTGCCAAATTTGATTATAAGTGGGACATTGTGCGAAGTGGGGTATTCTAGCAGAATGCAGATCAGAGGGAGGCCGTATTACATTGGCTGGACAGTCACATCGCTATCGACGGGAAGCGTATCGAGTGGGTGAGCACACCGAAGCTAGGCATAAAAAAGGCCACTTTGAATTTTGTTGCAAGTTCTTCTGGTTATTAGTGCGAAACATGGTGTCTCCTACGCAGGCAGAGAATATGCTGACGTGGGATCGAGCGGTTATGGTTGCGGCCTTGGTAGCTGGGTTTGAGATAGACTTCGCCCGCATGCTGCTTGCGGAGATCCATAAGAGGGCGTTTCGGACTACCACCACTCTACCATTTCCATGCCTTATCTTTCAGCTGTGTAGAGATACTAGGGTACCCATTTGGCACTGTGACAAGCTGGTGCAGATGACCAAAATAGTAGACATCGGCCTGATCAGGGATGAGGCCAACATAGCTGCACCGCGATGAGAGACACAAGTTGAGGTGCTGCCATTGGATGTAGATTTGGCTGCTGATGTGGAGCAGATGCAAGGTGTAGACATCTCTCATCCAACCGCTAATGATGATGCCCCGGCCTCTCTATCTCAGGCCGCTAGTCGGGTCCCTCTCTCATCCAGAGCCACCCTTTTGTCAGGATCCGTTGTCGTGCCCCTTGCCTTTGTTCAAAAATTGGAGGCACAGATGGCCACACTGCTTCATCATGTAAAGACTTGGATGCAGCGGTCTATCTCAGAGTCTGAGGCCAAGATGGAGAGGAGGATGGAACACATGATGGACTTGAAGGTCCAGGCCGTTAATAAGTGCCTAGATACATTCGAGTTGACAGTCCTCGAGCGACCAGCCCCTACCACAGATATCTCCTCTTTTCGAACTGAGTTGGATCGTCTTCAGACTGATCTTGATGCCATCCTAGCTCTATCCATGGATGCGCTAGAGTCCGCCCCTACTGCACCGGCAGATGATATAGTGTTAGATGCTCTTTTCAGCGAGGACGTACTGCAGTTCGAGTCCACTCGTGCTTGAGGGAAGAGGCACCGTTCTAGCCACATTTTTTATGCCACTAAGGATACGAAGGAAAAAAAGGGAGCACCAACAGACTATGCAGGGTAGAAGAGTTTCTATTGTGGATAAGGAGTTGCACCAGCAGAGGGTTCGTAAGGGTGCTCTTGGGGCATCAAGTTCTGTGCCCGCTACTGAGGGATGATGTGAGCACCACTGATGTTGCTGAGATGATAAATGGGACTGCTACTGATGGCGTTCCGCATGTTGATCCAGCAGGGTCTGGGAAATCGGACCCACCCACTTGTTGAGTTCTTCAGCGCATTTGCGCCACTGGTTTTCTTCACGTTCACCCTACTCTTTATTGCTTATTTTTGTGTTCTTTGAGGACAATAGCACTTTATTTTGTTGGGGGTGGGGTAAATGAATTATGAGTGATAGGGTGAAGTCATAGTAAACCCAACGCATAGTCCTCTCTTGGGATTTTCTTGCGTGTGTTCATTTGCCTCAAGAGACTGTTTTAATTTCTGTTGAACCGGCATGCGTTAGGATTATATGTGTAGAAGCATGAGAAATATTGAAGCATGATGGCATAATCAAGAATGAAAAATGATACCCATCCAAATTTTGTGATATGTTCTAAAATCTGTAGGCTAGAATAAGTAGAATGTGTTGGCTCTGAGTATGACATGATAAAGAACCAATTTGATCTCATGACTTAAGCTAAAACTTGAACTGGGTAATCTGATAATTTGTTAATGATACAAGGTACCAAGAGTGTGCGAGGATAGTTGAATGTTCAGACAGTTTTGTGCCAATCTAGAACTTTCCCCGTTGGTCTTGCTAGGATAATCTAGACTAGAAGTTGGGAAGTAATCATAGGCAATTGTTCAAAGTAGTCCACTTAAGCCTAAAATGATCTAACCAAATGGTAGCATTATTCCCTTTTAATCCAAATATTTGAGCCTAAAAGTTACCATTTCATTTGATTCACCTAACTCACCTTCCCTTAAAATATTTTCTTGGCCTCGGTCCCTCCTTGGAAATGTGCACCTTGACTTAGGCCAAAAGCCTAAGTTGAGGGTGGCTAAGTCAAAAGTGACCTTGATCTTTGCCCTGGTCCGACATCGGACATTGTGCACCTCAACTAACGCAAAATGCATAAGTTGAGGGTGGCTATGAAAGAGGAAACCAAATGAAAAAAGGGTATGAAAAGAGTTGTGTGATGAAAATATAAAAAGAAAGAGAATGTAACTTTGTGCAAAAAGAAAAAAAAGAAAAAAGTGTTGAAAAAAAAATGAAGTGAAAGAAAAAGAAGAAAGTGCAAAATGACTCATAAAATCAAAAGTCACATCCATGTTGCAAAGAGTAAGGGAAACAAAGTGAAATGGAAAGATGCCAAAAATAGGTTGAGAAAGAGGTAAATAGCCAATGTAATGTCAAAGAGGGTAGAAAGTCACTAAAAAGTACCCAAATATACCACACCTGACCCTGAGCCTACGTTACAAGCTAAGAAAGTCCTATAGTGATCCTAGCAACTAGTTTGGAGAGTCTAAGCACTGAAAATAAGGGCAAGCCTATGGTATTGAGCACTAACTGTACTTGAAGTTACTTCTGAGCGTGAGTGTTGAATGACTCCTTGTACTCAAAAATCATATTCATTGTGTGAAAGGGATTTCATTTGAAGTAAGGCCACTCGTGACATTGTCGGAGAGTTGATACCTTGGTGATAGTGAAACACTGTCTGTTGTGGGTCTATTGGTCGATCTGTGTCATATCTGGATCCATATGAGTTAGCTTGTTGAGTCTAAGAGAAAGGATTTGCACTCAAAAAGGGAGTCGGGATAGAAAGCCATGTGATTGCTTATGCTTGAATGTCTGCTTCTACACAAGTGTCGTGTAGAGTCTTAGTGCGTCGCTTGAGGACAAACAACGAGATTAAGTTGAGGGTGTAGATATACCGTGAATTTACGGTATTTTTAATACAATTCACTTAAGAGTTGTGTGTGTCTAGAGCCATTTTGTATTGGTATTAATGTGTTTTTACCTTGTTTGAAGGAAAGAAGTTCGGACGTGGAAGTACAGAGACACAGCTGAAAAATATTGCAAAAAAAGTCATATATGGACGTGACCCACGGACCGTAGGTCCAGTCAAGGTCCGTAGGTGGTAGGCGTAGATGGACAATTGCGACTGACGGCCCGTAGGTCGACCTACGGGCTGTCCTGCAGCTCCGTCAAACGCTTCAGAGAAGGGAGTTCCACTACCTGATTTCAAAACTTAAAGTATAGAGCCTATGGAGGTGGATCCACGGACCGTGGATTGAGTCACGGCCCGTACTGATGATCCGTCAAATGTCACTGAGAGTTGGGCTTCCAAGCTTCTAAGATTTTGTCTAAGTCCAAAACCACGGAAGGGACCTACAGATTGTAGGTCAGTCCACGGTTCGTAGGTCAATGTCGTCGACTGCAACCGTGTCCAGAAACTTTATTTCCTTATTTCGTTTCCTTTTTAATTAGGACATATTTTTCTACAAATAGGGTATGTAAACCCCATTTTTGGGGGTTAGACATTATTATTTGAGTTCTAGTTTTTGGCTTTGGAGATTAACTTGCAACTTTAGCAATTCTTAATTTCCTAAGTTCGCTTTGAAGATTTTAACTTTGCATTACAAGTTGGGTATTTTTTGGATTTCTCTACTCTAATACGTAAGTTCATGAATTCTTCTTCTAATATTATGAATTTTCTTCTTGCAAACATGAGTAACTAAATCTACAACTAGGGTTGTGGGAACCAAGAGCGATTAACAAAGTATGAATATTAACTAAGTAATTTTTGAATAGTGTTGTTGCTTGCATTGATAATTCTTTCGCTTAGAAATATTTTTAACGGTTGCAAACGTTAGAACTCGCCTCGTTACTACTTGCCGGACCAAGGAGCTAATTAATGAGAAAATAATTATCAATATAGATTTAGTATGATACTATCTAATAGTCTAATGTCAATTGGTGCGAAAGTGAAACTAAGCCATACATTGATGTGATGTCTAATATGAGGTAAAGGTAAGGTTAGTAAATTATACACACATAGCCGGACCAAGGTGCAGGGTAAAATTCTCTATTTGCCGTACCAAGTATTTAGGGATGCATAACTTACCACTTTACATGTAATACACTAGGAAAGGATTGTTATTACTAGGAGTACCGCGTTACGAGTTTATGGGGAACACATACACCCTAGTTTCTCTCTCATCTTGATAACAACTAAAGTTTGAATCTTGCTCACTGATTATTCACATAATTTCCAGAATTTTTTTCACAAATCACCCCCCCTCCTTTAATTACTTATTTCGGATGTACGTTGACTAAACAAATATAATCGTGGGTTAAAGTTAAGTCTAAATCATATTCCTCGTGGGATCGACCCCAACCTACAAGTTGAGTTCTTTACTTGATTACGATCGCTTATGCTTCTTTTGGGAGGTGTAATTTGAGCGTATCAATAACCATATCTGGTTTCAGTTCTACTACGGTTAAACTTGATGGAGAAAGGTCTGGATGTAAAATGAGCGGACAACTCGAGTTGGGAAGTAGCAACGTACCGGTAGCAGCGCTTTCCAACTTTTTGCATGGGTGCTCCCCATCCTAACCATGTGTCACTAAAATCCTTCACCATGGACCATAGATCCACTGGTTATCTTGATAGAATTGGGGTGCGCAGTCGCAATTTTCGTAATGATATTATTGAAGACTCAGAGGGGTGCGCGAGAGAAGACAGGTATATATAGTTCAAATAATATCAAAGCAATAAATAAGTAGACATTTCGCATATTAGGACAACAAATACAATATCCAAAAGAAAACAAAATAATAAAGTCATATACATGTCAATATTTACAAGCTCGAATTCTGTTTATCCCCAGCAAAGTCGTCGTTCCCCTCAGTCAACAGAATTCCTTACTTGATCTTTGATTTCGTAGACCAAATAAAATAACGAGTAAAATTTCTTTTTGATTAGGGATTTAAACAAGCTGACTTGGAACACCAAAACTCAATTTCCAAGTGGCGACTTTGATTAATCAAAATAATCCCTTTTCAAATGTCACTTTAATTGAAAAAACGCTTCTTCTTTCAAAACTTAATCAATTTTGAGGAAAAAACAGGGGTGTGACAATAAGATGAGGTTTTACTATGAGAAATAGTTAAATGAGAGCCCTTAATTGGTTTCGAGTAGTAATGTGGGAAATCCTAGTTGGTATGGCAGGGATGATGAGAGAATGAGAACTTCTTAGGGAGTTGGTTAGTAAAAGTGTATGGAGTTGTTAGAATACTAAGCTTGAATGTGGTGTTGATAAACATGAGGTAGTTCTTGATATGAGCCCAGTGTTGATTAAATGTGGTGATAAAGAGTAATATTCTTGAGAAGAGACTCCCTATATAGAGGTATAGAACCCGAACCTTAGGATTATGGGTTAAGCTTGAATATGGTAGGAGCGTGTTGTTAGACTCAGGCCTTGGTAAGAGAAGTAATGTACCCTTGAGGGAACAAGGAGTTACAGCCAATAAGGTAAGGTTTAAGGAAAGAAGAGCATAGTTGAGGAGTGTTGCTAAGCTTAATATTTAGCAGTCATATTACCCCAAACATGGTATTCCTATGATTATTTCATGCCCAGTTTTCCTTTGTTTGAGATAAGGTAACTTCAGAGAGGAAGTGACTATGTTCACAATAGCATCATTCTTGATTTAGGTGCTATGGAAGGTCCCAACTCTTGGTACGAATCAGTTCATCCTGTGTTAGTAGGCAAGTTCATGAGTCAGAGGAGATAGTGAGAGAAACCCGTTCCATACCCAGTCCAGCAGTCATTGGAGGACGAATGATCCTAAGGGAGAGATAATAAAACACCTCGAATTTTTTTTTGAGCTAAGACTCGAACCATGCTTCGTTGTGAGTAGGATTTTACCAAGGAATTTGGAATTTCTTAAGTATTAAGGTCAGGTCACTAAATATAGCACCTTGAGTTCCAAAAAGAATTAAAGAGAATTTATTCAACTCATTCCTTAGTTCTTTTAAGTTTTGGGTCAACTTCAAATAACCATAACTTTCAGTGTAGGATGATTTAGGAGACCCTTCAAGCTCGTATGAGGGAGATATGCCCTTTTGAAGTCAGGCTGTTCATTTAAGGAAAGTTACCCGAAAATAAGAGGTGTTTTTTAGTCTTTTCCTTACGACCACTTATTCTAAACACGAATTACACCCAATTAAGGGTCTAAACTGATTAGAATCAGTTTCATTCATCCCCAAAGCGTTTAGGGTTTTAGAGAGAAGATTCAAGAGGAGAAAAAGTTCAAAGTTTCAAGCATTCGTTCAAGAAATTCAAGATTTTGCCAAGAACCTAGTTCTTTGAGGTATGTAAGCTTCCATAGTGTTGGATTTTTTCGTCCACATGCCAATCATGAGTTTCTTTTATGAATTTCATCCATGAGATTCAGTATGTTGATAATATTGTTGAGTTTTTGATGTTTTGTGCTTCATTCTTTGATATTAAAGTTCTTGAGGTGAGAGTTGAGATTTTCTTGACTAATATAAGGCTCAAATCAATAAGATTTTCATCTTTTAAATCCATCATTTTCTTCTCTGTCAAGCCCTAGGACAAAACCCTAAGGAAAAATCAAAGTAGAAGACTACATTCAAGAAGCTTTCAATCTTTTTCAAGATTCTTCTTCAATGTAATTACTTCTCCAAGAATTTTATTCTTTCTAACTAAAATTCATTCAAAAAATTGTGAATCACTAATGAAAATCATAATTCTTGGTCATAGATATTTCAGGAAACTAATTCAAGAATCTCAAGAAAGGTTTTCTTGATTGTTTACCTTCAAGCTAGGGTTTTAAGACTTCTAATCAAGATTCTTCTTCAAGATTCCTCAAGAACCCTGTTCTTCCAGGTATGTAAGGCTATCATAGTGTTGGCCTAGTTCATCACCACACCCTACATCAACTTTCAGATCAGTAAAAGAGTAATCTAGGATTCTTTTGCTAGATTTGAGTATTCTTGAGATAAGTTGATTATGAGTTCTTGAGTTCATGTTTCTTTTAAAATTTCTATTCCTAATTATTGAGTTTCTATATTGTTATTGAGATCCTAGAGTTGATTTGTTCATGTCTATATTTCAGCATGAACCCTATTTTGAGTTATAAATTTTGGTAAGCTTTTTTCCTAAAGCCAACACTTAAGTTCTTAAACAGAGTTTTGAGGAAGTAAGCATGAAAATGAGAAGAGTGTATACATGAGTCCATATTGTTATGTCGACCCTTGAGTCAAGTCGTTCATGCCCATAAATTTCGCATGAACTCCATAAATTGAGTATCTTTGAGAGGAGTATTATCTTCAAGTTCTAAGTTCTTGAGTGTTGAGTTCCTAACCCTTTTGAGATTATATTACTAATTGTGGGACTACTACATATCAACTATGAAGTTCCTTGAGTTAAGTTGTTCATGCCCATAATTCTGCATGAACCCTATGAGTTGAGCAGTCTTGAGATAAGAAGAATCATTGAGTCCTTGAGTTGAATAGTTCATGCCCATAATTATTCATGAACCCTATTTTGAGAAGTCTTTTAAAATCGCTTTAAACTTGTTTTAAGACCTGAGCACTTGAGTTTGAGGAAGAGTAGAGTCAAGTTTCATTTTCTTTAAAATGATATATGGGGACTAAATATTCCCAAGAATAAATGTCTTTACATTTAAGATAAGGGGAAACACTGATTTCCTAAAGAGTTTTGAGCAGTTTTGAGTACCACCTCTTTTAAGAGAAATATTTTTTAGTAATAATCTCAAACCACAGAAAGAATTATGTTTTTAAAAAACATACGAGCTAGTATATTTTGGGAGCAGTATTGAGCACCGATATGGGGGAGAGTTCATACAACTCACAAACCTTATAAACCATGTAGCCAACGTGGATTGAAACGGTCATACTTTATAGATGATTCCATAATACATTTTAACATTGATTAACGTTTCAAACACACCGCATCCAATTCTAGGTGCAAACGATCATTAAGTAGTATAAAACCAAACAAAGAGTTGGGGTTGAATCCCACAGAGAGCGGTAGTGTTCAAATTCAATTAGGAAGTAGAAATGTGGCCTAATCATCTATAGGAATAGAAGTTACCGAAAAATATATGAAACAAATTAAAAGGGGTGGCACAAATGTCAGATGGGGGTTTTGGTTTTGCAAGTATCAACTACAATGTAGCCACAAACAATTTGAAATATCAATAAGGAGAGGAATTCTCAGGATGTGATCGATTATAGGCAAATTTCGATATATGGGTAATTGAAACTACTAGTAAACAACTAACAATCAGTGAGTAAGCTAGATTATAAGGGTGATAGCCTTCTCTCGAACAACTATCTAAAATCAGGAGATTTCTTTCGAACATCAACAAGCATTACAATGAAGAACAACCCACACCTTAATTCATCAACTCTTTCAAGCTGAACCTAGATCAACCCAATACCTACAAATCATTAACCAATAATCTTAGTTCTAAAACCTCTCTCTCGAGCAAGCCAATAACACAAAAAATAGAACTGCATTTGCAACTACAATTCATAAATTGAACCATAATTAATGATTAAAGTCACTTTAAATTAGCATTTAAACTAGTAATTAACAATACCTATAAACTAATTCAACCCATAATCACATGATCACACCCCAAGAATTGGGGTTTTAGCCAAACATCATAAAAGAGTAAAAATGATTACCAAATAGATTAGCCATCAACTGGGTAAGAGTAATTTAGTCTTTACAATGCTTCAATTTGCAGAAAATCTGAAACCCACTTCCAAAATCTCCAAATTGAATCTCTAAAATTCTTCAAAACTATAAAAAAAACTCAAGAGAAAAGTGTTCTAAGCTAAATCAACAAAAATCAACATAAATCAACATAAATCAACAAAAATCAATCTGCAAAATACTGTTCAAAATCTAATTTATAGTCAGTCACCAAAAATAAGCCACGAAGGGTCGTTAGGTGAAGTAAGTTGGGTTCACTGAACCACTCGGCGAACCACCCAATGCTCTATTCTATTTCCTTTTTGCCTTGGTATTAAGCATCCTCAAGTCTTGTAACTTTGGGCGATCTCTCTTTGCATCGCGGAACTGCTCGACGATTCGCCAACTGTCCCTTTTGTCGCCGACTTGGTTTCTTTCCTCAGCACTGGCATACTGGAACTTTAGGCGGTCAAATTAGCCACTCAGAAATTCTCCAAGTGCTCTTGGCGATCACCAGGCTTGCCTTTCTTTATTTCTTCATTTTGTTTTGGTCCTTTTTGCCTATTAGTGTCCTTACTTTGTTCCTCAATCCATATACCTGAAAATCAAGGCTTTAACATCAGTTTATGGCACAAATTAAGCATTTGAGGACGCTAAATCTATATAAACAGAGACCCAAATGAGTCCAAATCTTAGACTCATCAATACCCCCAACTTAAACTTTTCATTGTCCTCAATTAAAACTCAAGATCAGCAGTTCAAAAAAGTTGTCTCAAATAGTGATGCATAAGACTCAACATGAATGCACACAAGAAGGCTCAACTTACTCATGCAATTATAAATTGTGCACTCAAAGATTCAAATTGTGACTCACCATATCAAAGGTGCTCAAGTTCACAATACTTTCTTCAAATGCAAGTTTAATCTCAACAAAGGTACTCAAATGCCCTCACAAGAAAGATGATTCCCTAGTCACACAAAGTTCTTCAACAATTTATAGTTCCGGAATCAAATACGACTCTCACACTCACAAAGATGAACACATGCATGACTTCACCCATAGGTTTGCCCTTATTTTTCAATCAACATTTGTTTAAGCTCATTTAAGATCACAAAAGGTCTTTTCAAGGCTTGTAACGAGGCTGAGTGTAAAGGTATGGCCATTTAGGCTCAGTGGATGCTACCTTCATGAAGTTTTGTCTGAACATCACTTTCTTCCTTTTCTTTACAATTGTGATAATGCTCATAATTCACACCAATTATTCAACTTCAAATGCACTACTGGATACCCCATTTCTTTTGCAATTTCCACTACTTTATTTCACATTTTTTTTCTTTTTCTTTGCTTTCTTCTTTTCTCTCTTTTTTTTTTACATGGAAGGGTTCCACCTTTTTCAAAACCATTGCTCAAGGGGGGATTTCTCACACTTCTTGATTTTCGACTTCTTTTCACAACACCCCAGCTTAGGCTTTTGGCCTAAGTTGGCTATTCAAATAAATCACACTTCATGAAAGTAATGGGTGAATGGATAAAGAGGGATCACAATTGTTCAAGTTTCTTCCAAGAAAAGGATAAGGCTCAAGTGGGTTCAAGAAAAATTCATACATCTCACAAGGTTGACCATACCAGAGGTATATTGTCAAATTGTTTCAGTCTTCAAAATTGTTGCCTAACATCATTTCAGGTGCCTGCATCACTTAGTCAACCGGACCAACATGGCAAATTATAGGTGTCATCTCACAAATGTTCAAGGTAATCCCATCACACAAGGCATTGGCACCAATATCAAACAAGACTCCATACTTTCTAGCTAGTGTGCAATGTTCATCACAAGAGAATCATTCGATAACCGACTAGTCACAATGAGATGCTAAAAGTTCACACATTGTATATGCAACTTCATTGGCCTCATCATAGCTGCACATTCATATCGTTCAATTAAGAGGACTATTCAAGTCATCGATATTGATCATAACCATTACTCAAATTCACACAAGACCAGCCACAATCACACACAATAGAGGTGGCATAAATTTTAAAAATAGGTTCAAAGCTATTTCCATTCAAAACAAGGAGCCACAAGCTCAAGCATCCACAAGATTACACTCAAAACACAATCAAAACACATATATAGATCACAAAACCCAATATTCACAAATAAAATAGAATCACAACAGGTAGGTATGGAAATACCTCACCTCACGGACAAAAGAAAAGTAGTTTTCCTCAAATGCAACTAAAACAAAGATAATTAAAAAAAAGCAACAGTGAGGGAGGTAAAGATGTCATTCTGCCAGGCTATGCCTGGGGTGAAGTTTGCATCACAGTCACTCTATCTATTGGGGCATCAGTGCCCGGGATCACACTCTGGGATGGGCATCAGTTCTTGGTGCAACATCAACACTAGCTCTGTTGGAGCCTGCCATAGAAGTATCCCTCAAAGATGTCTGAATGACAGACTGTACTATCACCTCATCTAAATCCGACATGTCCTCATAAATGGTCGCCTCCTGAACATCAAGCTGCTCCTCATCTATCTCCTTCTCTGACTCAGCAGTAGCCACATCCTCCATAGTATCAGAATGTGTCGGGACCACTGCACTTAGAACATAAGGGACCTCTACTGACTCACACAGTGAAGTGAAGTTTGTGGACTTCATATGGTCCACATCGTTCCTCAACTCAGAAACCACAGCTTTCAAAGTCATAACCCAGTGGTAACCCCATGTCCTCTCTCACAAATCTCTACTCTCACCGTAAGAGCATCAATGGAAGTCCGGAGAGGTGTCAATGCAGCTAAAATGGCTCACTCAATTATCCAGGACTCCTCACCCTCTAGCCGGGAAGTCCGCAAATCAGCAGAATGGGGCTTGTGCCCTATCTAAAGGAGCATGGCCTGAGTGATCAGAGTCCTCAAGGTAGTGGTACCAGCAGAAGAACCTGGGGCCTGGGAAGGAGTGGAAGTAGATGTACATGAAGGCCTGGAGGCCGGAGTAAAGCTGCCTCTACAGGTATAGAATAAATATCAACCTCCGAGGATGTATCCACTGGAGCTTCTCTCCTCCTATCCGCCTCATCTCATGTGTACTCGGCCTCTATGTGCCAAATGTCGGTGTAGGATATGGGTGTAACCTCAACATCTCTCTTCTCGTCAAGAGGAACTCCAGCCCACCGACAGAACTCTGTAATGAGTAATGGAAATAGAAGGGACGTCTGGCGCTGTTTGTCCCTCATGTCCATCTCCTGCTCTATAATAATCCCCAAGTTCAACCTCTTCCTAGCTATGATCAATCCAAGATTGGCCGCCTTTGGGTGGCGGAGGATGGACTCATTTTGTGACGGCATGATAGACTGTTGATGAACCCATACAAATACTGAGCTGCTTTGTTTAAGTCATTTTTCTCAATAGGGGCTTCGGCCTTAATCCACCTCGGGGTGGCATTAGAAATAAGGGGAGCTAGCCATCCCTTGAGGTCATCTAGAGTCTGTGTTATGATCATGCTTTGGTACTCGTGCTCAAAGCCTGTAGCCCTGTCAAGAGCAGTGTTGATATCATCGTTGTTGCATCTCACTGTGCTCCCTCGAACCATCATCGACTCTATCGATCAGAATGGCCTTTTTCTTCCCTTGGGGTACCAAGTCACCTTATGCAGTGTAGAATTCCCGGACCCAGGAGGGAATGTATGGGCCACGGGGCCTGGTGATTATCTCAAACCTGTGGAACTGGAGTGTATCCCAAATAATAGGGTACCTGTCCACTACACCATACATGGATAGTCTATTTTCTTCTAGGATGATCATCAATCCCTCAGCCTTTAACTGGTTGAGTAACTGGGGAGGAGGACCCTGAACTGGTGGTAATGGAACCATCGTTTGTGCCAGAGTTGGCATTGTATTTGTAGCAGGAGGGGTAGACTCCGGAATCCTAGATGGATCTTGACGAGTCTTTGCACGAATCTCTGGTCATCTGGTTTGTAGTAATTGATCATTCTCAGGCTTGGAGAATGAAGTCTGAGAATCAAAGGACTTTTCATCACTGCTGGAGTTGTGCTTTGGTCTCTTAACTACAAGCGCCTTGCCCTTGACTTTTGCCTCTCTTCGGAGGTTCTTTCTTGCTCTTTGTGGTGGAAGCAGCTGCTCCCTCATTTATCTCAATACCCCGTGCTCGTTTTGGGGGCAGCATGCCTTTTTCATCCAAATTTGTTCTAGCCATATCTTCAAAACACATCGAAAAGTGTTAGAAATAATTCAAGAAAATTGCAGAAATCAATTTGCAGAAAGACTCACCGAACCAGTCGGCGAGTTGCTTAGGCAAGCCAGATCGGGATCACTGAAAGGACCAGCTTGAAAATTTTCCAGAATTAAGGCATGTCGGTGATGCTCAGGTCCCTTCCGCGAATCGCCAATCTTAGATTGGCCCGCCGAATATTACAATGCATTTTAGGGGTTATGGGCTCAGAATGAGTGATGAAAGGAACCTTTGGGCGAGTCGCCGAGTGAAATCGGTGAGCTCAGGCTTCCCGCTGAAAGGTACATACTCAATTAAGCCAAAACATGAAATTAAGGGCGATCAATAGGGGACGTTGCCGATCCGCCGAACCATTCGGGGAGCTCGATGTAGCTCACCAAATGACCTAACGTGCCAAATATCAACCCCATTTCTTGAAAGCAAGCCTGCAGCCCCCGATTTAAAAATAAAAAACATACACTATGTAGTTAGTACCAGACCCATATGACCCATGCCTTCAGGGGTACTCAGACTTCCCCTATTGCATTTGAGTTTCACCACTAAACTAAAGTACGGGGTTCAGAAAACCAACATGTGTGTCGAATTGAGAATTTAAAAAGCTAGGTGGCAAAGTAATCCAATTCCGAGCACGAGATCACACACAATAAGCGAATAAAATAGCAAAAGTAAGAAATATCTAATGTTCAAGTGAGAGTGCACGGGGTTAGAAAAATGTGAATATGAAAGATTTTGAAATTTTAAACTATTTGGCCTTTTAAAACCTTTCAGTTAACAGTCTTTTCGATGGAGTATGTCATCCACGCCTAACCACTCGGCGATGCACCGAGTGGTACTTTACCTCGCTGATTTTTACAGGACCTCCAGCCAATTTGGGGGTTCAAACGGCAGACAAAATAGTGCTCACCGACCTGTTTGGTAAGTCATCGATTAAGCAATTGGCCCACCGAGTTTTACGGACTTCCATTTTAGGTTTTATGGGTCCAACACCGGTCCAAGTTGGGCTCGCCGACCTCTTCGGTGAGTCACTGACCTCTTCGGTGAGTCACCGACTTGACTTTTGGCTCGCCAAACTGCTTTTTTTCCAACACACTTCACTTTTCAACCTGTACAATCAACACCCGTTATTCAAAATTAAACTTAAAGCATTAAAAACTTGGGTTGCCTCCCAAGAAGCGCCTTAGTTAACATCGTGGCACAACAAAAGTACCCATTCAAGTTTCATTTTTCGGGTTTGTCATTGTATCACTAGGCAACCCCCCTTGTTGTCTTGGATTCAAATGTGATGAAATTTGACCCATTTGGGTCTCCAGCTGCTTAATAGAGACTGAATGAGAGGTCACCATCTGAGTGAGAGTCGAGACATCCTCTTTCCTTTCTTTCAACACTTTGTCAGACCCTTCAACCTTATTGAGAATGCGTGAGAGCATGTCTTCCGTACGACCACCCTCAGATTCCTTGGGCTTTTGACGCTCATGGGGAGGAACATACCTATCCTTCTCCCCTTCTCTTTCCTTCCAAGTTGCATTGCGATCATGCCAATCTCTGTCATGGTCTCTCCAGCCTTCATCTCTATTCCAAACTTGATTACCACCAGGTCTTGGGTAGTTTGCACGATATCCTCCTCCTTGATTGGCTAGGAAGTTCACTTCATCATTGTACATCTTTTCAAATTGTGCCTCATCAGGGTTACTCCACCAACACCTACATCATTAACACTCTTTGAACCAACACCCATGACATTTTTAGCCAACATGTCCAGCTGGGTCATCATCTTTGCCATGTTTTGGTGTCTTTCTTGATCCTCTTTGATCTACTCTTTTGTCTTTCTTAAATTGAGAGGAGAGACCTGGTACTCACGAGTGTACCATGCCCTATTGATCATGGTCATACAATCAAGGAGTTGGGAGCATAGGGTTGTTGCGTTATACCATCGAGAAAAAGCTGATCTACAACTCATTTGTTCACCGAATCGAGGTTCCTATAGAAGTATTGCAGCAACACATTATTGGGAAATCCATGAGTTGGACATTGCAACACCAACTTCTTAAATATCAGCTACGTCTCATGGATTGGCTCACCTTCCAATCGTTAGAAATCTTGGATACTATTCCTAAGAGTCATCATCTTCGATGGGGAAAGATCGCACTTGGAATGCAATAGTAAGCTCATCCCAAGAAGTGATGGAGTTTCTTGGCAACTCAGCCAACGACTTACAAGCCTCGCCCATCAGAGAAAATGGGAACAACCTAAGACGGACTGATTCTTGCGATATGCTCTTGAATGAGAATGGACCACAGACGTCCAAAAAGTTTTGAATATGTTCATGGGGATCCTCATGTGCCAGCCCCCCAAACAAACCTTCAGTTGTAGGAGCTGAAGTATTGTGCTAGTGATGTGAAAAACAACATTTCCTTCAGCCGGAGGTAGACTTATTGCCCCAACACCTCCCAATGGAATTAGGTCATTGACATTAGGGTCATTTACATCATTGAGGTTTCCAACATCATCTTGGTGACCTACTTGGCTACCATTACTTCTGTTAACGCTCATCTCATCCTTTGTTTAACACAAACAACACAAAACCAAAACTAAAATAAGTAGATTCAACTATGACTAAAAAGATCACAATTCAACTTCACCAAAAGAATTTTGAACAACACCATTCCCTGGAAGCGGTGCCATTTTTTATTAACTTTTCAAAAACACGTCATCCAATTCTAGGTGCAAACAATCGTTAAGCAGTATAAAACCCAACAAAGAGTTGGCGTCGAATCCCACAGAGAGTGGTACGTGTTCAAATTCAATTAAGAAGTACAAATGTGGTCTAATCAGCTATAAGAATAGAAATTATCGAAAAACACATTAAACAAATTAAAAGGGGTGACACGAATGTCAGATGTGGGTTTTTGTTTTTGCAAGTATCAACTACAATGCAGTCACAAACAATTTCAAATATCAATAAAGAGAGGAATTCTTGGGATGTGATCAATTATAGGCAAATTTTGATATATGGGTAATCAAAACTACTAGTAAACAACTAAAAATCAGTGAGTAGGCTAGACTATAAGGAAGATAGCCTTTTCTCGAACAACTATGTTGAATCAGGAGATTTCTTTTGAACATCAACAAGCATAATAATGAAGAACAACCCACACCCTCCACTCTCTCTCGATAGATGGGTAGGATTGGGTTTAGGATTCACTCTCTCGAGCTGAACCCAAATCAACCCAATACCTACAAATCATTAACCAATAATCTTAGTTCTAAAACCTCTCTCTCTCGCAAGCCAAGAACACAAAAATAGAACTGCATTTGCAACTACATTTTATAAATTGAACCACAATTAATGATTAAACTCACTTTAAATTAGCATTTAAACTAGTAATTAACAATACCCATAATCACATGATCACACCCCAAGAATTGGGGTTTTAGCCAAACATCATAAAAGAGCAAAACCAATTACCAAATCAATTAGCCATCAACTGCGTAAGAGTAATTTAGTCTTTACAATGCTTCAATTTGCAGAAATTCAAAACCCACTTTCAAAATCTCTAAAATTCTTCAAAATTATGAAAAACTCAAGAGAAAAGTGTTCTAAACTAAATCATCATAAGTCAAAATAAATCAACAAAAATCAATCTGCTAAATTACTTTTCAAAATCAAATTTATAGTCACCAAAAATAAGCCACGAAGGGCCGTTAGGTGAAGTAAGTCAAGTTCACTGAACCACTCGGCGAACCGCCCAATGCTCTCTTCTATCGCCTTTTTGCCTTGGAATTCAGCATCCTAAAGTCCTGTAACTTTGGGTGATTTCTCTTTGCATCGTGGAACTGCTTGAAGAATCATCAACTTCCCCTTTTTGTCATCGACTTGGTTTCTTTCCTCAGGGCTGGCAAAGTGAAACTTTAGGCGGTCAAATTAGCCACTCGGCGATTTGCTAAGTGCTCTTGGCGATCACCATGCTTGCCTTTCTTCATTTCTTCAGTTTGTTTGTTTCTTTTTGCCTGTTAGTGTCCTTGCTTTGTTCCTCAATCCATATACTTGAAAATCAAGGCTTTAACATCAGTTGATGGCACAAATTAAGCATTTGAGGACACTAAATCTTTATAAATAGAGCCCCAAATGAGTCCAAATCTCGGACTCATCAAGCATAGACTGGTGGATCCACTTAGTAGTAGGTTTTATACCCCAACAAAGTTTAGGACAGTTTTGGCAGCGTGGGCTAGATGTTGTATCATCACATAGCTCATAGTGATGGTTGTCGGTTAGAGAATCTCCCATAGAGTTATATTTTATTTTTACATACAAACTGAGTTATTATTGTATTCTTGAATACATTGAGTTGCTACCTATTGTTTTAAAGAATTCCATATATTACATCTTTTATTGTTGCTTTATCTTGAGTTGAGTATCCAGAGTTGAGTATTTTATTGTTGATTTGAGCCCTATTTCTCCGAGTTGAGTTGAACTATGTTCCACAGAGTTGAGTCTCTTATTATTGAGTTTAACGATATATCACAGAGTTAGGTCTCTTATTATTGTGTTGAACTATGTTTCACAGAGTTTAGTTTCTTATTATTGAGTTGAACTATGTTTCATTGATTTAAGTTTAGTTGAGTGAGTTGAGAAGAGGTAAGTATGTTTCTTTTCCATCAGTTCAAGCTTATGTTTATGTTTCAGAATTCCCCTTACATGCTTGTACATTTCATGTACTGAGGCATTTGGCCTGCATTATGAATATACATGTATTCAGGATCATCAATAGGTGTTTCATTGAGGTCATGTGAGATTCCAGTCAGCTTTGTGAGCGTTCTTATATTCTGAAGGACTTTACCTTTATCTTACAGTTATTAGTTTTGAGATGTAGTAGGTCTTGTCCCGATATCCTTCTGTAATAGTAGAGGCTTTATAGATAGAAAGAGTTGAGGTGTTTCTGTATTTACTTTTAATTTGAGTATTGAAAATACTTTTAAAAAGGTTGAGTATTCAAGTTTATTGAATTTATTTTAGCTTTAAGCTTTTTTAGGCTTGAGTTAGTCTTCCGCTTGTAGCCAGCTAGGATAAGGGTTCAGTTGGGGACCAACAATGGTTCTCGAGTTCCAGCCACATCCAGGGTGTAGGCTCGATCGTGACATAGGCTTTTGTCATAAGTTGGCTATTCAAACATACCAATTCTTCAAAAAGACTTGGGTGATAAGATAGGATAATTTGGCTTATGAGGTTTGAATATGGTTGTCAACAAATGGTTTAGGCTCAAATGATCCCAAAATAGTTGCACACCCTCACAAGGTAGTCACATAAGGATATGGAAGTTTGGGTTCACTAAAAAAATTTATGCCCAAGATCATTCCTTACATTTACCAAAACTAGACAATTAGACTAACAATTTAAATTATAGGATTCCACCAACATGCTTCCAAGTAAGATCTCACCACACTGGCACTTCAAGTACACCCATTTAACACAGTCCTATTAGATCAAAAACATACGTGCGATGTTCATTGAAAGTCTCACATAAAAATGCAGTTAGTCAACAAAAGATTCAAAAAGATCGCTTAAAAGTGCAACCATATCGATTTCTTTTTTACAACACCAACACTATACACCATGCTCATCATAAGTACTATTTCAGACATCGATATTGAACACAATCAATTCTCAGGAAGTAGTAGTAGAAGTTGAAGGCACAGCGGGAGACTGAGATATACCTGACTGCTCCACAAAAGAGCAGATGTGGTGGCCTTAGAAGCCAAGGTAGTCGGATCAACAACAAGCGTGGTATCTGGTGGTGGCGTCTTCTTCTGAGCCACATCATCTCGTAAATAATCAGCCTTAATCCTATAAATATTGTTGGAGGAGGTCGGGGTGATCCGTACACCAGTTTTCCCCTGGAAGGGAACTCCTACTCTTTCACAAAGTTGTGTGATTAGGACCGAGAATGAAAGGGATGTCCATTATTTCCTGGCCCTCATAAGCATCTCCTGAACAATTATTAATCTGATATTACATTCAATTCGATCAATGATGCACCCCACTAGTACCGCTTTTGGATGACGGGGGATCGACTCATTCTAGGACGACATTAAGTTATTATTAATGAATTCAAACTAATATTGGGCACCTATATTGAAATCCTTCTTCTAAATTCTTGCATCATAAGCCATCCGCGATGGAGAAATGTCAAATATCAATGGTGCTAACCACCCTTTCAAAGCATCCAGCTCATGGTGCATTCTAATTTGGAACTTGTCACCCTGATTTGAGGGGATGCCAATGGTTGTGTTTATGCACTTGTGTGGAATTGTACCATCTTTCCCCACACTTAAACTTCCTCCAAAGGCTTCCAAGTTGTGCCCTTCCTTTTGTTTGGCAAGGCCTGAGCATAGGTCATATAAAACTCTATGACCCACAATGGAACATATGAGTTTCGAGGTCTTGTAATACTCTTAAACTAATGGAATTAAATAGTTTACCAAATCATCGGGCAGTCTTTCAACACACTATCTATGGAGAGTGGTCTCTCCTCTATGATGATGCACTCTCTAGCTGCCTGGAGCCTATTATTGCTTCTTGGAGCAAAAATTAGAAGAACTATTGATGTCGGTGCTTGAGTCGATGAAGGTGGCACCAGTTTGGACCAGATGTCCTTTCTGTTTCTAGCAACCCCTTTTTTGGATTGCACACTTCCATGTGTAGAGGCCTATGGAGTAGTTGGCTTTGGTGAACGAAAAGCCTCAGATGGCTCATTAATGGTAATGTCCCTATGCCTTTTCAAATGAGAGGGAGGAGAGAATTCCATGTCTTACTCTGTATCTGAAGGGACTACCTGCTTACCCTATCAGGGTCGAGGGTTACCCCCTAGATGTAACATGGCGTATTGAACCCCAAAGGAATCTATACAAGTCACTTATTCCTCATAACATAAGAAATAAAACAATAAGAGTAAAACACATTTCAAGTCTAAAAAGTTTTTCATAAAAGAGAGTGGAAGTCTAGACACTTATCTTATCATAACCATGTATTACAATCAAATGAAATTAGGCCTATAACATACATCATGTTAAAAAGGGAAATACAATGAAAAGAAACTACAACAATAAAACTCCGTCCTCGAAGCACGGGGACTTACCAAAGCTCGGAATCTCTAGATCAACACTTAGCCACGAAACTGATGACCTTGACTGTCGGACCCTACATTTGGGAAAAATGTAGGGAAGTGTATGTGTTAGTATAAAAATGTACTAAGTATGATAACTATGCATAAAAATACTTTAAATATGCTTAAACGGACATTTAATTTCATAATATGCAATTTACCAAGTTAAAACATCATATGAGAGATAGTTGGAAAAAAATATGTCATATCATGTAACACCCCAGATTCAAAAGGAGGTGAAGTTACACAAATTGGACTTACAGGTGCCATCAACGAGGGCCACCCACGGCCCATTGGTTGACCTAAGGATCGTAGGTCGGGCCGTAGGTAGGCAATCTCAGAAATTTGTCCATGTCATGGACCATAGAGGGACCTATGCCCTGTGGGTGGGTCCACTCCCCGTGGTCCCAACAATCATCAATAGCCAAAAAAATGTTAGACCAGATGACGACTGACCCGAATGGACCGTACGTCCATCCACAGTCCGTTGGTCATGGTCTCGTGGGTGGGGGCCTGGTAGTTATTTTAGGGACTTAAGGGTCTTTTCTGATTTTAATTAAATTAATGTGGTGTCATTTTGCCTAAACCTAAAACACCTATATAAGGATTTTAGACCCCTAAACTCACTCAATTAAGTCATTCTGTTAATTCCCAAAAGAAAACCCAAATCCTCCACTAAAATATTCTCTCTCTAGAAGTTGGAAGAAGAAGGAAGAAATTGGAGCTAGGTCCAGGTCATGTCTCGCAATCTTCAAGCTTTTGTGGGCATTGTGACCTCCATATGTAAGGATATGAGGTGATTCCCATACTCCTTAGAAATTGAACAAGAGGTGAGTCCCCACGTTCTTACCATGATGAATGTACATGGAGGCGAGTACCCGTGTCATATGATGAGATTTTGGAGGCGGTTACCTGAAATCTAAATGTAACTAAGGCAAGAGGTGAATACCCATTAGCCTTTATAAGTTACGCACTAAGGCGAATCCCCATGTCTTTAAAAGTAAGTATGACTAATGTGATTATGTTATGAAGTTGATTTGCTTGGGGTGCTGCTAGATATGCCTTCCATGATGTAAGCTTGACTAGAGGTGGATAACCTGTGTCTTTGCTAAGGATAAGTGAGGTTACTTAAGAAAGTATTCCTCTTTCATTATGATGCTTATGATGTCTTGATTATGCTTATGCCTTATGTCTTATGTTGACTAGTACTTATGTTTATGATGTTTATGCTAGCGATCATATTTAGTACTTAATTGTACTATCGCATACTGTTGCATACATTCTTATCAAGTGTAGGGTCCCGCGATGTTGATTCTCACACTCGTGGCTAGCTTCGTTGGTGATCAAGGAAGTGCAATTTTAGTGAGTCCTTATTGTGTTCGAGGATATGATCACCACTTTCTTTTATGCTTTTCTCTTATGTCTTGGACTATTGTATGGGTTGTGACCCAATACTTTATTCAAGTTGTTTAGATGGTTTGAGACAATGATGTTAGACTTCCGCTTGTTTTATAAAAGACTTTGATTGTATTGAAAAGTTTTAAATTCCCGCTCATTTCTATTACTTTATGTTATTATATGCTAAGTGGCTTGTATGAGGCCTCTCGGGGTCTTATACGGCTTGTTACATCTAGGGGGTACCCCTGGGTTGTGACAAACTTGGTAATCAGAGCACAAGGTTTAGAATGGTATTAGGATGTCTCAAACCACGTCTAGTTGAGTCTTATTCATAAGTGTGAAGCGCGCCACATTTATGAATGAGAGGCTATTAGATGTTTAGGAAACTTCACTTCTTCACTTCTCTAAGTCGTGCCATGGAGTTTAACTCTATAAGTCTTTCTTCGAATCTGTGCCAGATGGGTTTTTGGATATGACTACTCGAAGGGCTAATACTAGAAGGATGGAGCGAGGCAATGTTGATCAAGAGGTTCCTCCCAAGCCCCTTCTCAAGCTCCTATTGACCTATTGAATGAAAATGTCACAAATGCAGAGTTTAGGTCAGCGTTCCAAGTGTTGGCTCAAGCCATGATGGCACAAGCCAATAGAGAGGTGGTACTCCCTGTGAACCCAAATGTGGGTACGACAGTGGCAAGAGTGAGGTATTTTACAAGAATGAACCCTCCCAAATTTTATGGCTCCAAAGTTTAGGAAGACCCTCAAGCGTTTATCGACGAAGTCTATAAGGTACTTGCCATTATGGGTGTGACTCCGGTAGAGAAGGCGTAACAAGCTGCTAACCAACTCAAAACGGTTGCTCAAATTTAGTTCAATTAGTGGAAAGAGGCAAGGCAAGTGGAAGCGGGTCCCATAGAATGGGAAAGGTTCAAAATTCTTTTCTTGACCGATTCTTCCCTCTGGAGATGAGAGAGGCTAATGTACTTGAGTTCATCAACCTTAGGCAAGGAAATATGAGTGTAAGGGAATACGCCTTGAGGTTCACTCAACTATCCATGTATGCTACTTCCATTGTTGCGGATCGTAGGGTCAAGATAAGTAAGTTTGTATAGGGTGTGTCCGACATTGTAGTAAAAGAGTGCCGCATCGCTATGCTTGGCCATTACATGGATATTTTTTGCCTTACGGCGCATGTCCAAAAAATTGAGAAAGAAAAGCTCAAGGACAGATCTATAAAGGCAAAGAGAGCAAGAGTGGATAATGGTAACTATTCACATTCTAGGTCCGATGGACGAGGTCGTTCAAGGTTTTGGCAAAAGTTCTCTGGGCAAGGTTCTTCTAGTGCTCCTCCAAGACCTATTAATGAAAGGGTGTCTAACCCAAAACCTCAAGGAGATGGTAATAGGTCTTTGATGCCTACTTGTTCTAAATATGGAAGAAATCATGAAGGGAAGTGTCTTGTGGGTTCTAATGCTTGCTTTTGTTGTGGAAAGATAGATCACAAAATAAGGAATTGTCCTTCGATTGCTAAGAATGATGGAGATGGTCGTCGTAGGGCTCAACCCCACCCTTCATCTGGACCAAGTGGTTCGGGTGGGAATGCTCCTAAGCAAAATTGTTTCTATACTCCCCAAACTAAAGGCGATCAAGAGAGTTCGCCGGATGTGGTGACTTGTATGTTAAAAGTTTTCCATATAGATTTGTATGCTTTACTTGATCCAGGTGCGACTTTGTCATTTATGACTCCTTATGTAGCTATGAGATTTGATATACTTCCCGATGTGTTATTATAACCTTTTTCTGTCTCTACCCCTGTTGGTGATTCTGTGGTGGCCAAGAGAGTTTATAGAAGATGTATCATTTCACTGAACCATAGAGTTACCTTGGTCTATCTAATAGAACTTGACATGATAGATTTTGATGTTATCTTTGGTATGGATTGGTTGCATTCTTGTTAAGCCTCTATTGATTGTAGGGCTAGGGTAGTCAAATTTCAGTTTCAAAATGAGCCTATCCTTGAGTGGAAGGGGGGAAATTCTATGCATAGAGGTCAATTTGTTTCTTACCTAAAAGCTAGGAAAATAATTTCGAAGGGTTGTGTCTACCATATAGTGAGGGTGAGGGATATGGAGTCTGAAACTCCTATTCTTGAGTCGGTCCCAGTCGTAAAAGAGTTTCCAGAAGTTTTCCCCGAAGATTTACCCGGTATTCCTCCCAAAAGGGAAATAGACTTTGGGATTGACCTTCTCCCCAATACCCAACCTATCTTTATTCCTCCTTATAGAATGACTCTAGCGAAACTTAAAGAGTTGAAGGATCAATTAAAGGACTTATTGGATAAGGGTTTCATCCAACGAAGTATCTCTCCAGAAGGTGCTCCGGTGTTGTTTGTTAGGAAGAAAGATGGTTCACTTCGTATGTGTATTGATTACCGGCAGTTGAACAAAGTAACCATCAAGAATAAGTATCCAAGAATATATGACTTATTTGATCAACTTCAAGGGGCAAGTTATTTCTCCAAAATTGATCTCCGGGTGGGTTATCACAAATTGAGGGTGAAGGAGGAAGATATTCCGAAAACAACTTCTAGAACCCTATATGGTCATTATGAGTTTTTGGTTATGTCTTTTGGTTTGACAAATGCCCAGTGGCGTTTATGGACTTGATGAATAGGATGTTTATACGATACCTTGATATGTTGGTAATTGTGTTCATAGATGATATATTGATCTATTTGAGAAATGAGAATGAGCATATCGATCATTTGAGGACTATATTGCAAATTCTCAAGGACCAACAACTCTATGCAAAGTTTGGTAAATGTGAGTTTTGGTAAGGTCCGTAGCTTTTCTTCGCCATATAGTTTCAAGCAAGGGTATTGCGGTAGATCCTATTAAGACAAATGCGGTCAAGAGTTGGCCTAGACCTCTATCACCAATAAATATTAGAAGTTTCTTGGGTTTGGTCGGTTATTATAGAAGATTTGTTGAGGGGTTTTCCTCCATTGCTTCTCCATTGACAACTTTGACATAAAAGAAGACCAATTTATATGGTCCGAAGCTTGTGAGAAAATTTTCCAAGAGTTGAAAGATAGACTTACATTTGCTTCGATTTTGACCTTATCGGAAGGTATGAATGGCTTTGTGGTATATTGTAACGCCTCTAGTGTTGGATTGGGATGTGTTCTTATGCAAAATGGTAAGGTGATTGCCTATGCTTCAAGGCAACTTAAATTCCTTGTGAAGAATTATCCTACCCACGACCTTGAATTAGCAGCGGTGGTATTTGCCTTAAAGATTTGGAGGCATTATTTGTATGGTGTCCATGTGGATGTTTTCACCGATCACAAAAGTTTTCAATATGTGTTTACCTAGAAAGATCTAAATCTTCACCAAAGAAGGTGGCTTGAGTTATTGAAAAATTATGATATGAGTGTTCTCTATCACCCCGATAAAGCAAATGTGGTGGCGGATGCCCCTTAGTCGATTCTCCATGGGTAGTGTTGCACATGTTAATGATGAAAGGAAAGAGTTGATTCGAGATGTTGATAGGTTGGCCCGATTCCGAGTTCAACTAGTGGATTCCACCAAAGGTGGTTTTATGGTTTATAATGGTTCTGAATCGTCTTTCGTGGTCAATGTTAAAGCAAAGCAATGTCTTGATCCAACCTTAGTTGAATTGAAAGAAGCGGTTCTAAAGAAGTCCGTAGAGGCTTTCTCCTAAGGGGGAGATGGTGTCCAAAGGTACCAAGGTCGTTTGTGTGTTCCGAATGTTGATGACTTGAGGGAAAAGATCTTGTCAAAAGCCCATAGTTTTCGGTATTCTATTCACCCGGGAGCCACCAAGATGTACTGTAATTTGCGAGAGATCTATTGGTGGAATAGGATGAAGAAGGATACAGAACGATTTGTGGGTAAGTGTCCTAATTTCCAACAAGTGAAGTTTGAGCATAAAAAACCGGGAGTTTTATCCCAAGATATTAGTCTTCCTACTTGGAAGTGGGAAGATTTGGTTATGGACTTCATAGTGGGGTTGCCCCGGACTCGACATCAATATGATTCTATTTGGATTATAGTAGACCGAATAACAAAGTCAGCCCATTTCATTCTCGTCAAGGTTTCCTATACGGCGGAAGTTTTGCTAAGTTGTACTTGAGAGAAATGGTAAGGTTGCATGGAGTTCCCTTGTCTATTATCTCCGATAGAGGTACTCAATTTACTTCACAGTTTTGGAAGTATTTTCAAAAGGGTCTAGGCACGAAAGTTAAGCTTCGTACGATTTTTCACCCCCATATCCATGGAAAAGAGGAAATAACCATCCAAACATTTATAGACATGTTGAGGGCTTGCGTAATTGATATCAAGGGAAATTGGGATGACCATTTGCCTTTGATTGAATTTGCCTGTAATAATAGCTACCATTCGAGTATTGATATGGCTCCATTTGAGGCTCTTTACAGTAGGAGGTGTAGGTATCCTATAGGATGGTTTGATGTGGGTGAGGTTGCTTTGATAGGACTCGAGTTAGTTCATGAGGCAATTGAGAAGGTTCGACTCTTAAGAGAGAGGTTGATAACGGCCCAAAGGCGACAAAAGTCTTATGCGGATGTTAGAAGGAGAGACCTTGAGTTTAAGGTGCTTGATTGGGTTTTACTTGAAAATATCACCCATGAAGGGTGTAATGAGGTTTGGTAAGAAAGGGAAACTTAGTCTCCGTATTGTAGACCCATATCAAATTTTGAGGCTTGTTGGTAAGGTTGCATATGATCTGGATTTGTCAAACGAGTTGGCGTCAGTGCATCCAGTTTTCCATGTCTCTTTGTTGAAAAAGTGTGTTGGCAATCTGACATCCATAATTCCCCTAGAAGGGTTAGAAGTCAAACAAAACCTTTCTTATGAAGAAGTTCTGTTTGAGATCATAGACCGGCAAGTTAAGAAATTGAGGAACAAAGAGGTTGCTTCCGTTAAGGTGTTATAGAGAAACAACCTAGTTAAGAGTGCTACTTGGGAGACCGAGGCCAATATGATGTCCCGATATACTCATCTTTTTCCTTCTATCCTAGATTGAGATAATGAGTTCCTCTTGGTTTCCTTATGTTTGAAGTGATGTGTGTTTTATATGTTCATGAAAAAGCTTAAGTTTTGAAAGAAAAATGGCTTTTGTGAATTATATTCTTCATGTTGTTGAGTATTGAGTATGAGTTGCTTATAGACTTCATGAGATGAGTTGTAGAACATGCCTTGACTTTGAGTGGAGATGCCCTCCTTGAATTTGTGCTTTTTGAGATTGAATTACATATAGGCTCTATGAGATTGTCTTGAGCATTGCTTTTGAGTTTGGAGAAGGTAGTTCCTCCTTGAGTGTAAGAAATTTGAAATTTCATGCATATTGGGTTGTAAGATGTAGTTCCTACTCCCTTATGTTGCATTGAGTATGTTGAGCTTGGAGATGATGTTTCCTCCTTAGTTGTGTGCATTTTTATGTGTTGCATGCATGATTGGCTGCTAGTCTTGAGTTTGTTTTTGTTTAGAAATGTGCCTAGATTCTCATTCGAGGATGAAGGATCCCAAGGGGAAGATAATGTAACACCCCGAATTTGAAAAAAAGGTGAAGTTGCAAAAATTGGACTTACAGGTGCAATCCATGAGGGCCAACCACTCCCCGTGGGTTGACCTACGGACCGTAGGTGGTGCCGTGGGTAGGCAACCTCAGAAAATGGTCCAGGTAATTGACCACGGTGGGACCTACACCCCATAGGTGGGTCCACACCCCGTGGTCTAAGCAACCATCAACGGCCAAAAAAATCTCTGACTAGACGACGACAGACCAAGATGGATCGTAGATCCATCCACGGTCCATCGTTCGTGGTCTCGTGGGTGGGGACCTGACAGTTGATTAACTTGTCAAACACACCTCATCCAATTCTAGGTGCAACGATCTTTAAACAGTATCAAACCCAACAAATGAGTAGGGGTCGAATCCCACTGGGAGCGTACGTGTTCAAATTCGATTAAGAAGTACAAATGTGATCTAACTAGCTATAGGAATATAAATTATCGAAAAATACATGAAACAAATCAAAATGATTGACACGAATGTCAAATTGGGGTTTTGGTTTGTAATTATCAACTACAAAGCAATCACACAAAACTGAAATAACAATATGGAGAGGGAATTCTCGCGATGTGATCGATTATGGGTAAATTCCGCTAAATGGGTAATTGTAACTACAAGTAAACAACTAAATATCAGTGGGTAGGCTAGACTATAAGGGAGATAGCTTTCTCTCGAACAACTACCCTGAATCAGGTGATTTCTTTCGAACATCAACAAGAATAGCAATTAAGAACAACCCACACTTTAATTGATCCACTCTCTCGATCTAGATGGGTATGATTGGGTTTAGGTTTCACTTTCTTGAGCTGAACCCATATCAAACCAATACATAAAAACCATTAATCAAAAACCTTAGTTCCAAAACTTCTCTCTCAAGCAAGCTAAGAACACAAACTTAGAACTGCATTCGCAACTACAATTCACTGCTTAGCCCTCATGGCCATCTCATGCTCGATAATCAATCACAATTTAGCCATTTCCTGGCTATGATAGATCCAAGACAGGCCGAGTTTGGATGGCAGAGAATGGATTCGTTCTGTGACGGTATGACTGTGCTGCTTATGAAGCCAAACTAGTACCGAGCTGCTATGTCCAATCCACCTCGGGGTGGTGTCAGTAATAAGGGGAGCTAGCCAACCCTTTAAGTCATCCAGGGTCTGTGCAGTAGTCATGCTCTGGTACTAGTGTGCAAAGTTTGTTTCCCTCTCAAATACAACCTTTATATCGACGCTAGTGCATCTGACCTTCCTCTCTTGGACTATCACAAACTCTACTGGTATGAAGGAACTAGCCTTCTTCTTCCCCTGAGGTATCAGATCACCATAGGCGGAGTAGAATTCCCAGACCCAAGTGGGAATGTGTGGGACACGAGGCCTGGTGAAAATATCAAAACGGTGGAACCAGAGAGTGTCCCATACAACTGGGTATCTGTCCATTACACCATCCATGGAAAATCACTTTTCTTCCAAGATGGTCCTCAATCCCTCGGCCTTTAACCGGTTGAGAAACTAGGGATGAGGACCCTGAACTAGCGATGCTGGAACTATGGTCTGTGCTGTAGCTGGCTCAAAATCTGAGGTATGAGGAGTCAGCTTCGGAATCCTAGATGGATCATGACAAGCTTTGGAACGGAACACTGCTCATTGGGCCTGTAAGAACTGGTTATACTCAGGCTCAGATAATGAAGACTGAGAATCAAATGACTCTCCCTCACTGCTGGAGTTATGCTCTGGTGTCTCAGCTATGGGTGCTTTGCCCTGTCCCTTGCCTCCCTTCGGAGGTAATTTCTTAGCCTTTGCGCTCGAAGCAATTGCTTCCTTATTTATCACTATCCCTTGTGCTCACTTTCGGGGTGGCAAGCCCCTATCATCTAAGTTTGTTCTAGCCATTTCTGCAAAACACATAGAAAAGTGTTAGAAATTGGGTTGCAGAAAGACTCGCCGAACCAGTCGGCGAGTCGCTGAGTAACTTAGGTGAGCAAGATAGGGCTCGCCGAAAATACCAACGCAAAAATTTCTAGAATAAAGACAGGTCGGTGATGTTCGGGGCCAATCGGCGAATCGCCGACACCAATCTGCAAGCTAGGGGTCGTTGCCCGCCAAAATTTATAGTGTGTTTTAAGGGTTAGGGGCGCATAAAGGGCGATCAAGAGGACCTTTCGGCGAGTCGCCGAGTGAATTTGGTGAGCTCAGGCATCTCGCCGAAAGTTATAGAACAAACTCAACCAAACTTTGAAATTAAGGGCGATCTGTGGGGGACCTCGGCGAACCACTGAATCATTCGACGAGCTCGACGTAGCTCACCAAATGGCTCAACATGCCAATTTTAAACCCCACATTTCAAAATCAATCCCGCAGCTGGTGAATTCAAAATCACACACAAACACTATCCAATTAAAGGTAGACCCATATGACCCATGCCCTCGGGGTACTCAAACTTCCCCTAATTTGGCCAAAATTGGCCATTTGAAGACTTTTGCCCTTAATAATAATATCAAATGTTCCATCATTGGGAAGATTACATTATTTGGCACAATTGAGGGTTACTTAGACCTCACCTTACTATACCCAACACAAATAAACCACAACACAACAATTTAGAATTGATTTTAACAAACAAGACACAGGAATCGATCAATTTTAAGCATTTAGGCACACAATTCAATTCAATATGGGCAATCCAACACTTTACACATGATAATAGAAATTACCCAACATAAGACAACACCAAATTTACCTATTGCATTCGAGTTCAACCACAAACTTAAAGTAAGAGGTTCAGAAAGCCAACCTTTATGCCGAATTTCTACTTTGAAAAGCTAGGCAGCAAAGTTCCCCAATTTCTTGCATGAAACCACACAAAAATGCGGCTAAAAGCAATAAAATATGGAAGATCAAAAGTTGGGTGAGAGGGTACGATAGTTAGAAATGAGAAAAGATGAAGGATTTTGAAATTTTAAACCATTTGGCCTTTAAAACCTTTTAGTTCACGGCACCATCGGTGGAGTAAGTCATGCTTGCCGACCCACTCATCAATGCGCCAAGTGGTCTTTCCCTTGTCGAGTTTTACAGGACCTCCAACATATTTGGGGGTTCAAACGACGGACAAAGTCGAGCTCGTCGACCTATTTGGCGAGTTGTCGATTAAGCATTTAGCCCGCCGAGTTTTACAGAATTCCCCTTAAGGCCTGGTGGTTCCAACAGTGGTACAAGTAGGGCTCACTGAGTTTTTCGGCGAGTCGCTGAATGGACTTTTGTTTGCCAAACTACCCATTTTCCAAGGCTTTTCACCTTTCAACCTTCACAATCAACACCCGTTATTCAAAATCCAAAACTAAAGCATTAACACTTGGGTGGCCTCCCAAGAAGCGCCTTAGTTAACGTCTTGGCATGACGAGAATACCAAATCAAGCTTCATTTTTGCGGTTTGCCATTTTTCACTAGGCAACCCCCCTTGTTGTCTTGGATTCAAATGAGAAGAAATTTGACTCTTTTGGGTCTCCAGCTGCTTAATAGAGATTGAGTGAAAGGTCACCGTCTGATTGAGAGTTGAGACTTCCTTTTTAATCTCTTTCAACACTTTGTCTAACCCTTTAACTTTGTTGAGAATGCGTGAGAGCATATCTTCTATACGGCCACCTTCAGATTCCTTAGACTTTTGACGCTCATGGGGAGGGACGTACCTGTCCTTATCACCCTCTCTTTTATTCCAAGTGGCATTACAATCACACCAATCTCTGTCACAGTCTCTCCAACCCTCATCTCTATTCCAACCTTGATTTCCACTCGGTCTTGGGTAGTTTGCACGATAACCTCCTCCTTGATTGGTTAGGAAGTTCACTTCCTCATTGTACCACCCTTTCAATTGTGCTTCATCGGGGTTTACTCCACTAACACCCACAACATTAACACTCTTTGTACCAACACCCATGACATTTTTAGCCAAGATATCTAGTCGGGTCATCATTTTGGCCATGTTTTGGTCTATCTCTTGATTCTTTTCGATATGCTCTTTTGTCATTCTAAAAGTTAGAGGAGAGACTTGGTCCTCACGAGTGTACCATGCCCTATTTATCTTGGTCATGTAATTAAGGAGTTGAGATGCTACTTCATAGGGTTGTTGCATTATACCATTGGCAACGAGTTGATCAGCAACTCCTTTGTTCACCAAGTCGAGGCTCTTATATAAGTATTTCAGTAGCACATTATTTGGAAGCCCATGAGTTGGGCATTGCAGCACAAACTTCGTAAACCTCAGCCACGTCGTGGATTGGCTCATCTTCCAAGCGTTTAAAACCATGGATGCTATCTCTGAGTATTATCATCTTCAATGGGGGAAAATATCACTTGGAATACTGTGATCAACTCATCTCAAGAGGTGATGGAGTTTCTTGGCAACTCAGATAACCATTTGGTAGATTCACCCATCAAAGAGAATGGGAACAACCTGAGATGGACCGATTCTTGTGATATGTTCTTAAATGAGAACGGACCACAAACGTTCACAAAGTTCTGAATATGCTCATGTGGATCCTCATGAGCCAGCCCCACTAAATATTCCTTTCAATTGTAGGAGCTGAAGAATTGTGCTAGTGATGTGACAAAATGGTGTTTCCTTCAGTTGGAGGTAGATGTATTGCACCAACACCACCCAATGGAATTGGGTAATTTACATCATTGAGGTTTCCAGCATCATCTTGGTGGCCTACTTGTCTACCATTACTTCCATAACGCTCATCTCTTCCTCTGTTCAACAAAAGCAACACAAAAGTAAAAACTAAAGTAAGTAGATTCAACTACAACAAAAATGATCACAATTTAACTTCACTAAAAGAATTTTAAACAACAACACTCCCCGGCAGCGGTGCCATTTTTTATTAATGTGTCAAACACACCTCATCCAATTCTAGGTGCAACGATCGTTAAAAAATATAAAATCCAACAAATGAGTTGGGGTCGAATCCCACATGGAGTGGTACGTGTTCCAATTCGATTAAGAAGTACAAATGTGATCTAACTAGCTATAGGAATAGAAACTATCAGAAAAGACATGAAACAAATCAAAAGGAGTGACAATGTCAGATGGAGGTTTTTGTTTGTAATAATCAACTACAAAGCAGTCACACAAAATTGAAATAACAATACGGAGAGGGAATTCTTGAGATGTGATCGATTATGGGAAAATTCTGCTAAATGGGTAACTGTAACTACTAGTAAACAAGTAAATATCAGTGGGTAGGCTAGACTATAAGAGAGATAGCTTTCTCCCGAACAACTACCCCAAATTAGGTGATTTTTTTCGAACATCAACAAGCATAGAAATTAAGAACAACCCACACCTTAATTCATCCACTCTCTCTAGCTAGATGGGTAGGATTCAGTTTAGGATTCACTATCTCGAGCTGAACCCATATCAACCTAATACATACAAAACATTAATTAAAAATCTTATTTCCATAACTTTTCTCTTGAGCAAGCTAAGAACACAAAAGTAGAACTAAATTTGCAACTACAATTCATAAATTAAACCTCAGCTAATGATTATACCCACTTCAATATAGTAGTTAAACTAATAATTAACAATACTCATAAGTTGATTCAACCCATAATCACATGATCACACCCCAAGAATTGGGGTTTTAGCCAAGCATCAGAAAAAGGTAAAAATGGTTACCAAATCGATTAGCCATCAACTGGGTTTAGAGTATTCAAGCCTTTACAATGCTACAAATTGAAGAAAATTAGTAACCTACTTGAAAAATCTCCGAATTGAATCTCAAAAAGCCTTTAAGTCTACAAATAAACTCTCCAACTTCAAAGAAAAACTATTCTAAATGGTCGCAAGCTCCACGAAGGGCCATTAGGCAAGGTAAGTCGGGTTCGCTGAGTGGTTCGGCAAACCACCCTTGCTCTCTTATATCGCCTTTATGCATTGACTCTAAGCATCCTCAAGTCCTGTAACTTTGGGCGATCAATCTTGTCATCACAAAACTGATCGGCAACTCACTGACTGCCCTTTTTCTGTCGCCGATTTGGTTTCTTCCTTCAGGGCTGGAACATTGGATCTTTAGGCGGACTGAAAAGCCATTTGGCGAGTGGTCTTGGCGATCACCAGGCTCGCATTTCTCCACTTCTTCAGCTTGTTTTGTTCCCTTTTGCCTGTTAGGTTCCTTGCTTTGCTCCTTAATCCACATACCTGAAAATCAAGGCTTTAACATCATTTTATAGCATAAATTAGGCATTTGAGGACACTAAAACTATCAAAACAAATCCCCAAATGTGTCCAAATTTAGGACTCACCAGTAGTTATTTTAGGGACTTAAGGGTCTTTTCTGGTTTTAATTATATCAATGTGGTGTAGTTATGCCTAAAGCTAGACCACTTATACAAGGATTTTAGACCCATAAACTCACTCAATTAAGTCATTCTCTCAATTCCCAAAAGAAAACCCAAATCCTCCTCTAAAAAAATTTCTCTCTAGAAGTTGGAAGACGAACGAAGAAATTGAAGCTAAGTCAAGGTAAAGTATCCCAATCTTCAAGCTTTTGTGGGAATTGTGACTAAGGTATAATGAATTTTCATCCACGGGATCCTCCTCCCATGGAGTCCCCTATAATTTAACCATTTGAAGAAGAATTTCCTCAATTCTAGTTAGGGTTTCTTCCAATATTGTGGGTTATGATTAATGTTGATCCAACAGAGTGGAATATGATTGTTTATGATTGAATTGGTAGGAATAAATGTTTTTAGGATTAAAATGTTTGGAAAAAACTTGCAATACCCATATATGACCCGTAATTTACCGATAAAATACCCATATTTTAATGAGTTAAATATGGGTATAAGCCCAAATATTACCCATATATAAAAATCACTCTCTCAACTCATATTTGATGGAATATTTGGGCGGGTCAGTGAAAAGTGGGCCTAAATTGCTAGCACTAATACCAACATATGGCAGTTGGGTAAAATCAATTATCCTAGAATGCAGAATATTCCATCATAGTAACTGAGAGAATCATCACTAAAACAATATTGAATAGAAAATAGAGAGTCAATTGCCGTTTATTTGTTTCTTTGAGAATCTTGAATAGAATCAAGAAGAGGGGCAGGCAGGTAAGAAGCATTATAATATGGATGGTGGGGGACCAATAGAGCAACAAGTATGCATCTTATTCTATTCTTTAAAGTTGTCTTCCGTCAGCAAGCAATTGTAATTGTACTTGTACTTGATTAATAGGGCTGCTCAACGCCACCCCTTTTTTCATTCCACATATAGCAATTCTCTTCCATTCTTCTACTTGTAGTGCTACTATACTCCATGGGCTTCTCAATTCCAACTAATTAAAGCCTACCACCCGTTGAGATCATTCTATACTATATATGTATCTCAACTGACTTTACCAAATTCTTCTTCTTCAAATCTCCACACACATAGACAAGCCGCTTAATCTCCATTACAACAATCTTTTTCAATGTGAGTTTTTCATTCCCTCTAACTCTAACTATTTTCTTTTTTGTATTAATTTCATCAATGTTGGTTTTCTTTTATTTCTATAACTCCAACTTTGGATTTGGACCGTTTAATTAGATTAATTAATTGTTTATGATTAGTGATGCATGTGTGGCTAGTTTTTGTGGTCTGAAATGCATTTGTGATTGTAGTTGCAAAACAAAAAAGTTGATGTTTGTGGAACCTGGGCTGATTGGGTTTTGGAAGACCAAGGAATGGAAGTTCCTCTTCTTGTTTTTAATATTTAGGCTACTTTTGTGTGATATCATCTCTTTTATATATTCCTCAGCTCTTAGCTTCTTCTTTATGGTAGGATGGGAGATTGATTTATCATTAATATGGAAGATGTTGCATTTACGCTCTTGGCTAAGCTCTATGACAACATAAGGTTCTAGTTGGGGAAATCCTAGTAAGAGATCCTATGAAATATGTGTTGGAATACATAGAAGAACTTACTTGGAGGGAAACCAAAATATTTGAAAGAGACTGTCCATAGGTATCATGAAAATGCATAGCAAGCTTTTCAACAGGAACCACAACCATCACAACTTCAAGCATAGGAATATCTTTTCCTGGAAAGAAAATAAAATAACATGGAACAGACGTCAAATCACTTCACATATTTAATTTTTAGAAATTCTGCTTATCGTCTCTAACCATCAATCCTAATAATTCACTTCACCAAATTTCAAGTACACGAAAAAAGTGAAATACAAATCACATTACCTTAAAAATTAGTCCACTTTTGCAGCTAGTGAAGATTGTGGATTGGATCATAAAGGAATAGTATTTTGGAACTAGTAGAATAGCTGAATCAAGTTGAAAAGCAGCATCCCAAGCCATCTTAAATGGTTGTGTATCATCGATCACACCATCACCAACAGCCCCACAAGAAAACACATTGAAAATGCCTGCTGCAAAATCATTTGATGAATTCTTCACATTGTCAATTTTTGGATCACCCTTAGGTGCAGGGGAAGGGGCAAAAGCAAGAGTGGGAGGAGCAAGAGCAGGGAAAGGTGGCATTGATATTTGTGACAATGCACGAAAACGCGACACTTTGGGGTAATCATAGAACCTACCATGAACTGAACAAACATAGGAAATCAAGAAAATAGAAAAAAACCAAGAAGCAAAATGTAGTGAATTTTATAATTTGTGTCCAGTTAGTATAGCTTGTTAACTAAAACAGAGTATTTATAGAACTTAAGGGAAGTGAAGTAATAAAATTTGGCTACTTGTTTTACATGGAAATAAAATAAAATAACATGGACCAGACGTCAAGTCACTTCACAAGTAAAATCTGAAGATAGAGTGAAACTTGAAGTTGCATTTTTAGCACAATATGCTTGGTTACACTGGGAAAATTCCTTTTGTTTTAGCAATACAATACTTTAGCTTTGGACTCTAAACATAGAAATATTTCCGCAAAATAAATCGCAAATCAGTTGAATCTTAATGAAAGAACTAAGACATTATTCCATTGTAATGCGATACATAATTTAAAATATTACCTAGAGTAGAGATTCCTATTGTGTCTCCAAGGGAAATTTTGAAACATATCATGTCATGAAGTTCCTTTGCTACATAAGCCACTTTTGAAGGTGAAATCACTCCTTCGACTGGCACCCAATAGCACAGGATACATATCTGCTGAGCATTGAAAGATCTGATTTAACTATGTACCACGTATGATGGTACGACATAAATGTTACATGCTACAACATCCAAGCCGAAGAAAACTAAACTAAGATTTCTATTCTTTTTTTCGCCTAGAGAAATATTGAAGTCATCATCATGTCATTATTTGATTAAACAAATTGAAGTTAGAGAACCGAGTCCAATTAGATGACTCGCTTCAAAATAATTGCCAGAAGATAATGAGCAAAGTCACAATGATAACAAAATACAAAGAGCAATTCCTTCAATATAAAAATATTGCAACACAAAATGCATGTCCAATTTGTAGAACCTACTTAAGTACTGAAGAAAAATGGAACTAACTTAGCCTTGTACTCAAGTATCAGATCTTTCATTACCCGCGAATTGGTATTGCCAGCTTTTTGGCAGCAGATGTAACAACTCGATATCTAATAAGGCTCTCCTCAATGCTACAATTAATAAACTTCTTCCATTACATCCCTAACTGCTTGCATTACATCCTTGGCATCCGACAACTACAAAAAATAAACAGGAGAATCAGAAAAGAAAGGACAAGTTTCAAAGAGCCAATGCATAAAATAAAGCTATTGGATTAACTGATCACTATACACCATAAAACGTAGACTCAAAAGCAAGCTTAAACATCACACATTTTGTGATGGAAAAAGTGTACCACCACAACTGTATGCAAGGAAGTTTCCTTATATATAAATAGAGGAAGAAGTACCTGAGCCACCCATTTTGGAGAAACAGAACCCGTCACTTCAACCACAGGTAGCCCACAAGAGACAAGCTTTTGAATTAATTCAACCTTTACTGATGTAGGAACAATTTTCTTCTTATTTTGTAATCCATCCATTGCACCAACTTCCACTATCTTCACATGATTTGGCATGCCATTGAACAACTGCTACCGGTGAAAGAAACAACCAGTTAGAAATTAAAATGTATAAGAAGAAGGATACATGAATATGTGCAAGATATAAAGACATTGAAAGAAAAGGGGAAAAAAGGACTTCAAAGAATTACCTTGAACGTTTTTGTAACTATGCTTAGGTGTTTGCTGTAGGATTTAGGTTGACGATCTGTCAAACACTGTGAACATGACACGGTTCCTCATACTATATAAGAAATTAAAATTCTTAAAAATTTGAAGATTATTTAGATCTAAAGATGCATCTAACATTTATAAAACGTATAAAATGAAAAGGTAATCATATAAATTAAGATTTTTGAATACCAGCAATAGAGAAAGACAACTGAACAAGAAGAAGGCTGGCATATATAAGTCGAGTGACTGAATCTATCTCCGTCACTACAGCCTATATTCGTTTCCATAGACTCCCCAACCCCTCCAACTAAGTATGTAGACAGTCTAATTGATACTGCAATACATCTCCACAGAAAGGCTAGATGTCAGTCTTTCCCTCAAAATTCAGCAATCAACAGTTAAGATGTTGGTGACCGAAGTATGTTCTGAATTTCTTACTTCCATTCACTACAACAAGAATACGTTTGAGGTGTTAGACAAGATTAGTTGTGTATTATCTTTCCCCAAACCAGTAGAGATTTTCCCAATCTTTTTGGAATATGATTTCCAATATAAAGCGCATTAACCACACATGTATAAGCCTTTCATCATGAGCATTCTTTCTTTCCTTGACAAGTTTAATAAACAGGCAAGAAGATCTTAAAAGCAAGTGACAAATTTAAGGAAGTATCAGAACACAGAATACCTCCAGTAATGTAGGATAGTTTATGTGAAACATTAAGAAAAAAAAAACCACCCACTTTATACCTACTTTTAGCTTCTCCTTCTCCATTCTAAAGACAAAATAATTACTACTTTTCTAAGATCCAGCCAAGACCTACCCCAGCAGAAAGAAGAAAGAACATCAACTCTTCGAAAACTATATTTTTCTCTAAATAGTAAACATACTTTAAACTGCAAGTCAACATTGACCACCAAACAAAGCTTTGTCCTAAGGCCAATTCAACAATATTTAAATGACAATTAACTGAAATTTCATCTTTATGAGATCATCAATATTGTACCTAGGGTGTCTTTATTATTTGGCTCCACTTCAGTTTCCTTCCTTAATATATTCACCCGAAAAAACTAGGCATATTGGGAGTTATTTTACAAATTTACATTAACTTATACCTACTTTGAGGCAAGAAGTTCACCAATTACCTTTTTCAAGCAGAGAACGTTATCCATTTTCTTTCTGTAACTTGGCTCAGATTAAACCAAACAAACTTTTACTTCCATCGGAAGACAAAAAGACCATAGTAATCAGTTACTCTAAATCTCAAACTAGTTGAGGCCACCTATATGATCTTCATGTCAATTGCACTTGATTTAGTTCAATTCCATCCAAATACAAAGGAAAGAACAAAACTAACCCAATTAATCGATGTAAATAAAGGCAAACTGAATGTTGTTTTACAATTTTCCAGCACATTAGATACCTATTCCTAGGTCCAATATAAAATTTAGCTCATAAAAAACCTAAGTTACTTTTAATTCCATCAAAATGCAAGAACAAAAGCAACCCAACTAATCACATAAATAAAGACTACTTGACTTCAATGTTAGAATTCCCAGCACATTACATACCTATACTTAGTTTCAATCTTAAATTTAGCTCATAAAAACCTAACATACTTAAAATTCCACCAAAAGGCAAGAACATTAACAACAAAAGCAACCCAATTAATTCCATAAATAAAGGCAAACTGACTGCTATTTTACAATTTCCCATTACATTAGATACTTATTCCCAGTTCCAATCTCAAATTTAGCTCATAAGAAACCAACCTTACTTTACATTAAATTCCAGTTCACTGTTCAAATCTTAAATTCACCTCATAAAAACCCTAACAAACTACATATTCCATCAAAAAATCAAAATAACAAATAAATCAAAACCCCATGAAGCAAAAATTTAAACAGATCAAAAAAGGGTTTGCAACAATACCTGCGTAGCTATTACAGTACCTTTAAATGAAGTTCCAAGGAAAACCCCAACAACACGTTTCCTTGTGTCTCTTGCAACTCTATTGTAGTGGTCTACGATGCTAAAAAGCACAAGCGGATGAACTATAACCTTCTCAATCGGCCTCGAAGATACTTGCTAAGATTTGATTACATCGATTATTGCTTCTTCCGTTCTTTCTTTCTTCAAAATCTGGGAAAAACGTGTTCTTCAATATAGTGTCTGAGTCGATTCATTGAGCAGCTCCAATTTTTTATTTGGGGCAAAACATTTTTTAGAGTTTTGTTCTTTTCAACCAGACCTTTTTTATTTATATATGAATTCTTTTTTTGGCCAATTAGAAATTGGCGGGAGTGTTAAATATATTGGAGGAAATACAATATTTTAGTGATAATTTTATAAGAAACTATAAGGCTACACTTATAAAGTGTTGTTTTTAGAATTATAAAAATAGAACACTTTATAAGTGTAGTCATTTGTGTAAATAAGTATTACCAATTATATCATGATATGGAAACGCTTATAAGTGTAGCCTATACCACTAAAGATCATGATTTAAAAGTGTTGCTAATGTCATAGTGGCAAAAAACTAAAAACCAAGGCTACGCTTTGAAAGCGTACCCAAAAATATTTAGGCAACACTTTACAAGTGTTGTCCAGATTTAGTGTTACCTTAGGACTAAAATGTTGTAGTGTCATTAAGGAAAAAACAATTGCCGCTAACTTAAGGTCATGGGTAGGATAATTCTTCTCATGGACTTTAAGTTGCCTTGAAGCTTAGGGAATCACTTTACCATTTTACATAAGCACACATCCCAACTAAACTCTAGAGGCATCACAATACACCACAAAATCTTTTGTACCTTCGGGTAAGGTCAACACCGGAGCGGAAGTAAGTCTATCCTTCGACTCGTGGAAACTTTTCTCACAAGCTTCTGACCAAATGAACTTAGCCTTCTTTAGATTCAAAGCAGTCAAGGAGAAGCAATGGAAGAAAACCCCTCAACAAACCTCCTATAGTAACCGGCCAAACCTAAGAAGCTTCTAATACCCGAAGGAGTTAGAGGTCTAGGCCAACTCTTGACCGCATATGCATTCTTAGGATCTACCTCAATTTCTTTGCTTGAAACAATATGACCAAGAAAAGCTACAAAACTTAACCAAAATTCACACTTGCTAAACTTTGCGAAAAGTTGTTGGTCCTTAAGAATTTGCAACATAGTCCTCTAATAGTCAATATGTTCATTCTCACTTCTCGAATAGATCAAAATATCATCAATAAACACAATTACGAACATATCAAGGTATTGTCTAAACACCCTATTCATCAAATCAATAAATGTCGCCGGAGCATTAGTCAACCCAAATGACATTACCAAAAACTCATAATGACCATACCGGGTTCTAAAGGACGTCTTTGGAATATCATCCCCTCTCACCCTCACTCGGTGGTAACCAAACCTAAGGTCAATCTTAGAGAAGTAACTAGCCTCTTAAAGTTGGTCAAACAAATTATCTATCCTTGGAAGAGGATAATAATTCTTAACAGTAACCATGTTCAACTGATGATAGTCAATACACATACGAAGAGACCCATCTTTTTTTCTAATAAACAAACCTGTAGCACCCCATGGAGAGATACTCGGTCGGATAAAACCCTTATCTAACAAATCTTTCAATTGCTCTTTAAACTCTTTTAACTTAGTCGGGGCCATTCTTTAAGGTGGAATAAAGATAGGTTGTGTATCTGGGAGAAGGTCAATACCAAAGACTATTTCCCACTCGGGAGGAATACCGGGTAAATCATCTGGGAACACTTTTGGAAACTCATTAACAACGGGGACATACTCAAAAGTGGTGGTTTCAGAATCTATATCCCTAACCCTAATCAGATGGTAAATGCAACCCTTAGAAATCACCTTTCTAGCTTTAAGACAAGAGACAAACCGACACTCAGACATAGAATTTCCCCTCTTCAACTCTAGGATAGGCTCATTTGGGAACATAAACTTGACTACACGAGTTCTACAATCAATAGAAGCATAACAAGAGTAACTTTAATCTATACCAAGGCTAACATCGAAATCTAACATGTCAATCTCTACCAAATCAACAAGAGTAACTCTATGGGATAAGGAAACAGGACATTTTCTAAAGACCCTCTTAGCCACAACATAATCACCAACATGAGTTGAGATAGAAAAAGGTTCTAACAACAAATCCAGAGGAACATCAAACCTCATAGCCATATATGGCGTAACAAAAGATAAAGTAGCAGCGGTATCTAATAAATCATACACATAGTGTTGAAAAACATTTAACATACCGCTAACTACATTCGGAGAACTCTCTTGGTCACCTCTAGATTGGAATGCATAAAAGTGGTTTTGCTTGGGAGCATTAGAATCTGAACCACTAGGAGGAGCTTGCTTGCCCTCTCTTCCTTTAGCCTTAAGCACTGGGCAATCCCTCTTCTTATGATTACTTCTTCCACAACCATAGCAACCATCTATGCCGGCTAGACACTTACCCTTATGCTTTCTTCCACACTTAGCACAATCCGGCCATAAAGACATATTATCACATCCTTGAGACTTAGGGTTAGACATCCTTTCTTTGTTAGACCTTGGGGAACCTTGGAAGAACTTTTCTCGGAAAACCTTTGTCTATACCTAGGACAACCATGTCCATAGACCCTTTCATGAGAGTAATTATCATCATCAATCCTAGACCTCTTTCTCTCTATACCTCTCTTTTAAGTTTCTTTTCTTCAATGCTTTGGGCATAAATCATAAGACGAGAAATATCAATATGAAGATCAAGCATAGCCATATGGCATTCTTTCACTACTAAGTCGAACACACCCGACACAAACTTACTCATTCTCAAACTAGGGTCGCCCACTATTGATAGAGCATATCTCGACAACCGGGTGAACATCCAAGCATATTCCTTAACTCTTATATTACCTTTTCAAAGGTTAATAAACTCAAGTACCCTAGCCAATCTCCAAAGGACAAAACCTATCAAGAAAACCATTCTTAAACCTTTCCCATTCCATGGGACCCGCTTCTACTAGCCTGAGTTCCTTCCATCTGTTGAACCAAATGTGAGCGCTACCTTTCAATTGATAAGCGGCCAATTCCACCTTCTCTACCGAATTCACTCCCACAAAGTCCAACACCCTAGAGACCTCATCTATGTACTCTTGAGGATCTTCCTCCATCTTTTACCCATAAAATTCCAGAGTTTCTATCCCGACGTGAGTCAACATTTGAAAACAAAACCTAAGCTCCGCATTCGTCACTTGATTGGTCAAAGGGTCGACCGAAACTTAAGGAGCTTGAGGAGGAGCTCCTTGACCAACATTGTCTCCCTCAATTCCACTAGTTAAATCCCCTTGAGTAGTCATATCTAGTAGACCACCGAGAAAGGATTAGGAGAAAGAACTTATTGTCACGACCCAAGGGTACCCCCTAGATGTAACAAGGCACATAATGCGCCTAAGGGCACCATGTAAGTCACTTAGCATATCATAACATAAAGAAATAGAACAATAAGAGTAAAAACACATTTAAGTCCAAAAATCTTTATAAAAGAAAGAGGAAGTCTAGATTTGTCTCAATTAGCCATCTATTAGAATACTTGAGTTGAAATAGGTTAAAAGCGCATAACAACATAATCTGAAAGTGAAAATACAAGAATGAAACTCAAAATGAAACATCCGTCCTCAACTCATGAGGACTCACCACAAGCTAGGAGGATAGTCGAATCCAAGCTTGAACCAAATAATGATTGCCTTAAGAATCGGACCCTATACTTTGGAAAAGTATAGAAAATATGGGTTAGTACAAAAATTGCACTAAGTATGATAGCCATGCATAAAAACCTTGAAAACATGCTAAAAGGGACATTTTAGTTGAATGCATCTAATTTACTAAGTTAAAGCATCATTTTGAAGATAATGGAAAAGCATAAGTCATAAGTGTAGTCAACTCATAAATCATCATACCATGAAAGGAACATACCATAAATACCCTCAAAGCATACTTGTGCAATGCATGAATAAGATCCCATAATCCCACCCATACTAAGTAAACCTTCTTGAGTAACTTCAGTTCATATTCATATTCTTGGTCGTACTATCATAAAGTGAGATTAGCCTTAACCAACATAGACTATGTGAGCTTACCATGGAATCCGGTGTCTACCTCACACCAAAAAGGGGTTGTTCTACTTGCCTAAGGTAGAACCATACTCTTAGCTTAGGTGGATCCACTAGCTAAAGACCTATGTGGGCACATAGTTTATGGGACAAGGAGATTGCTTCTAGCAACCCGGACTCAACTAAGGTAGAAGGTTTCCATCTCATAGATATATACTTTGGGAACCTAGACTCAACTATGGTAGAAGGTACCCATTTGGAAAGCCGGACTCAACTAGTGTAAAAGATTCCATCTCATATTCATATCCACTCAGTGCTAAGAATTAATTCTTATTGAGTTCATATTAAGTCTTGACTTAAGTTCATAATTATGGAAAAATGTATTGACACTCAATCCAATATAACTCATACTAAAGCTCATAGATTCAATAGGTGAGACTAGTCTTCCAACCTTAGAATCACTACATGTGACAAACCTTTCACATCATATCATATCCATACATAAGTGTGTACATGAGGATAATCATCCAACAACACAACAACTAGATCATAATCACATTCACTTTACTCTCAAAGTGTTCATAAAGCATATACATAAACCTCATAATCATACATAATTCTCATACTTTGCCCTTCAAGGACCATAGATCATATTCCATCAACACATCTAATATTACTGCATTAGACATGTATTATAACATAATTCAAGTAGTTCATTTACCACATGCATAATTCTATAATATTCTACTTGCATCAATCAATACCCACACTTTGAGATCCAATTTGGGAAAATAGGAACATTCATGGATTTTTGGAGAATTCAACATAAAACCATATAAAACCATCAATATATCCATAATAAAACATAATTCAATCATTAAAATGAATTTGAAAGGAATCTATGAGATTGAAGTCAAACCTTAACTTTTGGGATTTCTAGCTTTGAAATTGGGGGTTTTGGAGGGGCGCCATGGATGAAAATTATCCTTGGATGAAGGACTGCCATACCTTAGTTATGATTCTCCAAAGAAATTGAGTGAAAAAGCCTTCTTCTTCAAACCCTAGCCTGATTCTCTTCTTCTTCTTCCTTGGAGTTTTAGAGAGAAGATTTTGAGGGAAGTTGGTTTTGATTTGGGAATTTGGAAATTATGATTTGGATGAGTTATTTTAGGGACTTAAAAACCTTATATAGTTAGTCTAATTTAATACAAAATGACGCCACTTAACATTAACTTAAAAATTAAAACCCCTAATTACCCATAAGTGCAACTACCTTTTGGCAGTTACATGCCTCATCCACGGCTCCACGACCACGGTCCATGGGTGGACTCACGTGGCGTGCTGTCCATCCATGGACTGGGGTTCAGAGGTCTTTTATTTGCATGCTTAACCCTCGATCCCTCACTGACGGATCGTGGTTGGACCCACGACCCATTCTGGTGAAGTGTGGTCTGGGTTCAGAGGCTCAACTCTCTGGGCCTCGACCTACGCCCCTTACCCACGAGGCATGGGTGCCCTTCGCGGGTCACTGCCCAGGCAGCCTCTAAGGGTCTTCCTCAAGGACCCATAGTTGGTCCTTGGGGTTTGAACCTTGACGTTATAACACATAAGCATTTATTTTAACGTACGAGGAGGTACATTTCAAGGCTCTAACCCTAACGTCAAGCTCTAGTTTGGCCAACTAGTTTTCAGGGCTTTACACTTATAGAGTTGAACTCTATCGTACAACTTAAGAGTAATGAAAGAAATGGAGTTTCCTAATAATCTTGTAGCCTCTCATTCATAAATGTAGTGCTCTTCACACTTATGAACAAGATTCTACTAGACGTGGCTTATGATACATCATCCTAGGACATCTCTAAGCCATGTGCTATAATACCAAGTTTGTCACAACCTAGGGGTACCCCCTTAGATGTAATCTGACATATAGAACCTCGAAGGACTCCATAAAGGACACTTAGTCCTCATAACATAAGAAATAGTACATTAAGAGTAAAACACATTTAAAAGAGAGCAGAAATGTAGACATTTGTCTCATCATAGCCATCTATTACAATCGAATGAAATTGGGCCTAGCCCATACATCATGTGAAAAAGGGAAATTTAATGAAAAGAAACTACAATAATAAAACCCTGTCCTCAAAGCATGAGGACTCACCAAAGCTCGAAATCTCTAGATCAACACTTAGTCACGAAATTGATGACCCTCATTGTCAGACCCTACATTTGGGGAAAATATATGCAAGAGTATGCGTTAGTACAAAAATGCACGAAGTATGATAACTATGCATAAAAACATTTAAAACATTCTAAAAGGGACATTTCATTTCATAACATGCAAGTTGCCAAGCTAAAACATCATATGAGAGATATTTGGACAATAAAAGCCATATCATCATAGTCAACATAAGCTAACATCATCTTGAAAACCTTTAAACTCATATACCATACTTCTTGAAGTAGCCTTAGTTCATTATTAATCATGTTGTGGGAATTTGCCTTAACCGACAGAGACCATGTGAGCTATAACATGATCCCTCGGTGTTACCCACACTGAAAAAGGGTTGTCCTACTTGCTAAAGGTAGAACCATGAATTTTAGATTAGGTGGATCCACTAGCTAAATAACCAATGGGGGCACATATTTTATGGGATAAGGAGATTTCTTCTAGAAATCCAGCCTCAACTGACGTGGGGGATTCCATCTCAAGAGATTGCTTCTAGAAACCCTGCCTCCTCTGACGTGAGGTCTTCCATCTCACTACAATATCCACTCGATGCTAAGAATAAATCCCATAGAGTAGTTATTAAGTTTTGACTTAACTCGTGTTAAATGGAAGGTTGTCCCTTGGACAACCAATCCAAGACAGTTCATTAAGATAGATCTTTAGATCATGCGTGAGAAAACCTTTCACATCATGTTTATTATGTGTTTATGAGAATGTCATTTCAATCAACAGAATAACAATATCATAATCATTGACACTTTACTCTCAAAGTGTCCTTAAAGCATTTACATATTTCATAAAAACATGCATAATCTCATACTTTTCCCTTTCAAGATTCAAAGCCTAATTCAATCACCACATATAAAATTCAAGCATTATACATGGATTTCATTATAATTCATGTGATTCTATCACCTCATGCATATATTCATAAAATTCCTCTTTCATCAACAAAGACCCACATCAAAAGATCACAATTGAGAAATATGAGAATTACATGGGTTCATGGGGGAACTTGATAAAAACCATAAGAAATCATTAATTAATGCTTAATATAACTCAATTCAATCAATTAAATCAAGTTTTAAAGGACCCCATAAAATTTAAATCAAACCCTAACAAATGGGGATTTCTATCTTTTTGAAATTGGAGATTTTGAAAGAACTCCATGGATGGAAGGTATCCATGGATGAAAGCTACAGTAATTGAAATCCAAATACTAGTCATAAATGGAGGAATTTGAATCTTAGTTCGAAACCCTAGGTTGAATCTCCTTCTTCTTCTTCAAGGTTCTAGAGAGAGAAATATTTTGAGAGAAAGAACTTTTGTGATTTGATTTGGGTTTTAGGAATAATGACTTGAATGGATTAGTTTTAGATTTAAAATAGTTTATATAGGGGTCCTAGACTTAAGCAAAACGACAAGGCTTTATTTTAATTAAAATCGGAAAATCCCATTTTACCCCTCTCTTGGCAGTGTATTGCCTCCTCTTCATGTTGGGCTCCACGAGCCATGGTGCCTACCACAAGACGTGGTCCCTCTCATTGTCACAAAAAAAGGGCTAAGACACCTTCCCCTTAACCCCTACAAACTAACTCCCCTCCACGAGTCTTCCCACGAGCTGTGAAGTGGCTCGTGAAGAGGGGTTGTTTTGGGCAATGTTGAGGAGGCTACTGCCTAGCCAACTACGAGCCTTGGTCTTCACCACGTGCCGTGGTAGTGGTCTTAGATGTTGAGGCAGTTTCTATGGAAGAGTGGCTCCCCTAGCCCTCTTCCTTGGGTCTTGCCCTCCTCCTTGGCTCTATCCCTCACACACTTATCCCTAGTTTAGTCTACTAGTTTACGAGGTATTACATACCCTTTGTTCTAGCCATAATCTACAAAGAACAATCATTCAAACATTAAAGCAATGAAAGTTAGTCGAAATCAAACTCAAATGAAAGTAAAGTTCAAACATTTTACTAAAGCTTGCTTAATGAGAAGGTGGTCCGCCTAACAGGATGGGTGAGCTCTAGTGAGCTCACCAAATCAGAGAGTATCAAAAATCAAATAATTTAGGCATAATGGGTGGTTTCCATTCCAACTTGGCGATTCGCCGAGTTTGTTTTGACGATCTAAGACAAGTTCGTCAAAACCGACAGAGCAAAATGAAAAGAAACAAGCATCAAGAGTGATGTCCACTCCCACTTGGTGATACGTACAGTGGGTTCGGTGAACTAAGACAAGTTTTCCAAATGGAATAGTACACACAGTTACGTATTTACTCAAGAAGGCGAGTTGGAGCTTACTCGATGATTTCCCTAACTGCCTTGGTGAGCAAAGACAAGCCCACGGAACAGCTAGTTTTTCGCCCAGTGCCTAATTTCACAAATTAAACCAACATATCCAATAAGATCTAGTTTCCTATCATCTTTACAATATACCCACATGCTTATCTATCCATGGTCACTCAGAATTCCCCCAAATATCACAAACTATTACTCAAATTGGATTATTTTTCCTTAAGAAAGTCGTCACTCTATCTAACATTGGACAAAATTATACAATCGGGTCAACACTAGCTACTTTGACTTTAGCCATCTCAAATTCAACCAAGACCTAGTATATACAAGGGTTCAATTTCAACATTTAACAAACACAATCAAATTTAGCAATTTCTAGGCACAAACATAAGCAATCAATTCATGGCGCAGTTCAATACGATCATTTTAGCACTACCCACTAAAATCAACTAACAACATGCATCACATGGCTCAATACCCATACATAAAACACAATTTTAAGCTCAAAATATGAAATAAAGTCGGAAACCAACCTCCAAGGGAAGCAACAATATGCAAACATAAAAGGTTAAGGTTTGGTTTGCCTAATTTAGCAAGGTAATGCATTCAATGTACTCAACAATAAGACAAAATTATACTCACACATCAAATCCGATATTGTAAGTTAAAGAAAATAAAGGGTCTCAAAGATAGCAAAGGGATTTCTTTTTAAATTTGAAAAGACCCTTGGCCTTTTTACACCAGGCACATTCGGTGGTCATGACTAACGTCACTGAGCATGTTTGGCAGATCGCCAATTGGAGCTGAAGCTCATCGAGCCCTGAATGGAAACCAAACCTAAAGGCTAATTTGGTGGACACGATAGAGCTCACATAGTGGACTTTGGCTGTTATCCTTTTGGAGCTAAGATCACCGAACTAGATAGTACATTTTTCCATATTTTCCATCTCAAATGGTGGACAAGAATGAGTCTGCACAATACCTTTGGTAGATCACCATTGTGGTGAGGCATTGTCTAATGTTTCCCTCATAACACTTTGACTTCTTTACAACCTACACTCACAACACACGTTATTGAAAGCAATAAAATAAAAGTAAAGACTTGGATTGTCTCCCAAGAAGCATCTTATTTAATGTTTTGGCATTACATAGTTTTCATTTTCTTAACATTCATTTTTGGGATTTAAGACGGTGTCGCTAGGCAATGTTCCCTTCTGCCTTGGAGTGAGACGAGTGGCGATCTGGTACATTTGGGTCTCGAGCTGCTTGATTTACACCGAATGAGAGGACACTTTAGAGATAAATTGGAGAAGTCATTTTTCAATTCCTTTAACACTTTTTCTAACCCTTCAACCTTGTTGAAGATCCTTGTGAGCATTTCCTCGGTTCGGTTTCCTTCTAGCCCAATTAGGTCCTTTGGTTGTTGACGATCACGGGAAGGAATATATCTATCTTTGTCCACCTCCCTGTCTCTCCAATTTCCACCTCGCTAAACTTTCTAACCATTATATCGCTCCTTGTTCTAACCTTGGTTGCCACTTTGTCTTTGGTATCTTGGGTGAGAACCCCCCATGTGGTTTCCCAAATATATTGAACTTCTTTATAGTATAATGACTCTAACTTGGCATCATCTCGACATTGCTCATTATTAGTTCCAACAGTATTCATCTATTTAAGACCATATGCAATGACATGTTTAGACAACAAATTGAGTTGGGTCATCATTTTGGCCATGTTTTTATCTCATTCATTGTTCTTCTCGATTTGTTCTTGGTTCATTCTCTAGTGTAGAGTAGACACATGGTCTTCCCTAGTGTGCCATGCTCGGTCAACTTTGGTCTTATTATCTAGCAACAAAGCTGCTAATTCATATGGTTGTCTTATTAATCCTCCTTCGAATAATTGATCAGCCACACCTTTATTAACTGAATCAAGGCAGCAAACGAAGTATTGCAACATCAAATTGTCCGGAATACCATGTGTTGGAAATTGCAAAGTAGTTTCTTGAATCGCAACCAAGTCTCACATAGAGGTTCACCTCTATTTTTCTTGAAATTTTGGATTTGGGTTCAAAGTTTAACCATTTTCTACGAGGGAAGAATATCTCCAAGAAAGCTTTGGTCGACTCCTCCCAAGAAGTGATAGAATCATTTGGCGATTCTGCCAACCATCTTATAGCGTCATGTCATGACCCAGGGGTACCCCCTAGATGTAACAAGGCACATAGAACCCCGAAAGGCACCATATAAACCAATTAGCATCTTATAACACAACCATAGAACAATAAAGAGTAAAAAATGCATTACAAGTCCAAAATTTTCATAAATGAAAGCGAAAGTCTAGACTTGTCTCAACATAGCCATCTATTACAATACTTGATCAAATAGGGACACAGCCCATACAACATAATCCGAAAGGGAAATACAAGAATGAAACTACTAAGTGAAAACATACGTCCTTGAATCATGAGGATTCACCAACAAGCTAGGAGAAATGATCAATTCCAAACTTTAGCCACCATTGGGACCACCTTGAGAACCGGACCCTACACTTGAGGAAAATATGGGTTAGTACAAAAATGCACTAAGTATGATAGCCATGAAAGAAAAACATGAAAACATGTTAAAAGGGACATTTTGGTTCAATGGATGCAATTTAATAAGTTAAAGCATCATTTTGAAGATAATGGAAAAGCATAAGTCATAAGCATTATCAACTCATAGATCATCATACCATAAGAGGACGATACCATAAATACCCTCAAAGCATACTTGTGCAATGCATGGATAAGATCTCATATCTCACCCACACTAATTCAAGCTTCTTGAGTAGCTATAGTCAATAATTCATATTCTTGTTCATACTAGCATAGTAGGATAAGCCTTAACCGACATAGACCATGTGAGCTTAACATGGAATCCGTTGTCTACCCCACACCGAAAAGGGGTTGTCCTACTTGCCTAAGGTAGAACCATACTCTTAGCTTAGGTGGATCCACTAGCTAAATACCTATGAGGGCACATAGTTTATGGGATAAGGGGATTCCTACTAGAAAACATGACCTCTACTATCGTGAGGGCTTCCATCCCAAGAGATTGCTCCTACAAACCCGACCTCTACTATCATGAGGTCTTCCATCTCATCTCACTATCCACTCGGTGCTAAGCATTAATTCCCATGGAGTTCATATTAAGTCTTGACTTAAGTTCATATTCATTGAAAGAATGTCTTGACACTCAATCCAACATAACTCCTACTACAGCTCATAGATTCAATAGGTGAGAATAGCCTTTCAACCTTAGAATCATCATATTGTGAGAAAAGCTTTCACATCATATCATATTCATAAATAGGTGTGTATATGAGGATAACTTTTCAACAACACAACAACTAGACCATAATCATAATCACTTTACTCTCAAAGTGTTCTTAAAGCATATACATAAATCTCATAATCATGCATAATTCTCATACTTTTCCCTTCAAGGACCATAGATCATATTCCATCAGCACATGTAGAATTACTACATTATAATGTATGATAACATAATTCAAATAGCTCAATTACTACAATCATAATATAATAATATTCTTCTTTCATCAATTCACCCACATCACAAGGTCATAAATTGGGAATATGGGGATTTCATGGATTCTTGGGTATTTCAACATAAAAAACCATAATAAATCATCAATTCAAACATTAGAAGAGTTTTTGAAAGGAATCCATGACTTGGAGTCAAACCCTAGCTTTTAGGGAATTTCTATCTTTGAAATTGAGTTTTGAAGGGACTCCATGGATGAATTATATCCATGGATGAAGAGCTACCATACCTTAGTATGAATGCCAATGAATTTGGGAAGAAAACCTTGCTCCTCCAAACCTAGCTTCAACTTCCTTCTTCTTTCTTGAAGTTCTAGAGAGAGAATTTTGGGGAAAAAGTTATTTCGATTTGGGATTTTGGAATTATGAGGAAGATGACTTAATTTTGGGGTCTTAAATTATTATATAGTTAGTCTAATTTAGTGTAAAACGACGTCACTTAATATTAACTAAAATCAGAAAACCCCAAAGTGCCCCTAAACTTAACTGCCAAAAAGCAGTTCCAGGCCTCACCAACGACCCACCACTGACGGACCATGGTTGGACCCACGACCCGTGCTGGTGAATCATGGTCTGGGTTCAGAGACCTGGTTCGTGGGGCCTCCATCCACGACCCCTCAACCACGAGCCGTGGGTTGATTAATGGGGTGTAGGTCCCCCATCCATAGGTCACTACTATGGAATTCCTAGGGTCTTCCTCACGGACCCATGGTTGGTCCTTGGGGTTCGTACCTTGACGTTCTAACATGATACCTTTTATTTCTAAGTACGATAAGTTGCATTTACGACTCTAACCTTCATTTTAAGATCTAGTTTAGCCTACTAGTTTCCAGAGTGTTACAATATCTCTCCCTTGGGAACATTCTTCCTCGAATGACGATTTAGACACCTTACAAAATTAAAGACTCAAAACTAGCAGCCCATCATGCATGAAACATCAAAATAATGCACAATTCAAAGGAGGAAACATCAACTCCAACTCAAACATAATCAATGCAACACAAGGAAGTAGGAACTACATCTAACAACCCATTATGCATGAAACTCAACATTTCTCATATTCATAGGAGGAACTACCTTCTCCAACTAAAAACATGCTCAACACAATATCATGGAGACAATATGAAATTACTCTTAAAAGAATACTAAAATATTTTCATCAACTCATCTTATGAAGTCAAATAGGCAACTCATACTAAATGCACAACAACATGAGGAACATAAATCATAAAAACTCATTTTCTAAGTAAACATGAATTTCATCAAGAACATGCATAACATAAGGAAATCATAGGAAAAACACATATAACACACATGACTCCCAAAACACTAAAACTCAAGAGGAACCATTTACCTCAAGCTTGAATAGGAGTAGAAGGAAAGAGATGAGGATATCGGGACTTCATATCGGCCTATGCCTCCCAAATAGCACCCTCAACTAAATGATTTCTCCATAAAACCTTCACGAAAGTTATCTCCTTGTTTCTCAATCTCTTGACTTGCGGGTCTAGGATCTCTACCAGAACCTCTTCATATGAAAGACTTTCGTCAACTACCAACCCTTCTAAGGGAATAATGGATGTCGGATCTCCAATACACTTCTTAAGCATAGAAACATGAAAAACCGAATGAACCGGGGCCAACTCATTTGGCAAATCCAACTCATAAGCAACCTTCCCAATATGTTTCAAAATTTGATATGGGCCTACATACCAGGGACTAAGTTTCCCTTTCTTGCCAAATAACATCACACCCTTCATGGGTGAGATTATCAAATAGACCCAATCATTTACTTCAAATTCTAGATCCCTTCTTCTCACATCGACATAAGACTTTTGTCTACTTTGAGCCGTTCTCAACCTCTCTCTAATAAGCCAAACTTTCTCAATGGCTTCATAAACTAGCTCGGGAACTATCAAAGTGACTTCACCCACCTCAAACCAACCAACTGGAGACCTACATCTCCTACCATACAAGGTTTCAAAGGGAGCCATACCAATACTTGAGTGATAACTATTATTGTAGGCAAACTCTATTAGTGGCAAGTGGTCATCCCAATTACCTTTGAAGTCTATAACACATTCCCTTAACATATTTTTCAATGATTGGATGGTACGCTCTACTTGCCCATCAGTTTGGGGATGAAAAGTTGTGCTAAGCTTGACCTTAGTAGCAGGCCCTTTTTGGAATGACTTCCAAAAGTGAGAAGTGAATTGAGTACCCCGATCCGAAATAATAGATAAAGCAACTCCATGCAATTTCACTATTTCCCTTATATACAACTTGGCATAGTCTTCGCTGAATAAGAAACTTTGATGGAATAAAGTGGGCTGATTTTGTCATCCGATCTATAATGACCCAAATAGAATCGTGTTGCCTTCGGATGCGAGGCTATGCCACAATAAATTCCATATTTACATCTTCCGACTTCCAAGTGGGAATACTTATATCCTGGGACAAGCCTCCCGACCTTTGATTCTCAATCTGAACTTATTGACAATTAGGACATTTGGCTACAAATCCCGCGATATCTTTTTTCATACCATTCCACCAATAGACTTCCCGTAGATCACAGTATATCTTGGTGGCTCCCAGATGAATAGAATACCAAGAACTATGAGCTTCCTCTAAAAAAGATTCCCTCAAACTATCAACATCTGGAACACATAACCTACCTTGGTACCTAAGCACCCCATCTCCCCCTTGGGAGAAAGCCTCAACAAACTTCTTGAGTACCGACTCTTTCAACTAAACTACCCTTACGCTTTGCAGAGATATAAGGCGCCATTTTAGGATTCCATTTCCTAGTACCATGACCAAAATGAACTCCTGCCTCCATCATCTCTTCCAAATTTATGTTCCAATATCTTCTTGTCATTTCTCCCCACAACCTTCCCCCTTTTTTTTATTCTTTTTCAAAAAAAAAAGAAGAGACGAGGAACCCTGAACTGAAATAAATAATTGTTCCAATGGAACCTTCTCTTCTACTGTAGATTGGACGTAGATACACGACCCAAACCATTATTCTTTTCTATTCATTATTCTTTTTATTACCAAAGGATCAAGGCCTTGTTTAGACTTCACATCCATCACAAATTGTGATTCGGAACCAATATGGACTATGACACCACTCTTGGTGGAATCCACTAGTTGGACACCTAGTCGGGCCAATCTATGAACCTCACGAACAAATTCTTACTTTTTATCCTCTACATGAGCCACACTAACCATGGACAATCTACTAAGTGTATCCTCTACTACATTAGCTTTGTCGGGTGTTAAAGGACACTCATGTAATAATCCTTTAATAATTCTAACCACCTTCGTTGATGAAGTGTCACGACTCGAGCCTACACCTCGGAAATGACACGGCGAACAAGACTCCAAAAAGTCTCATACAAGCCTCATAGCATTCATGAACAAAAGAGCATAGGAAAATAGTGGAGAATTTAAAACTTTTCTTTACAATCGAAGTCATTTCTCATAAAAGCAAGCGGAAGACTTTTGTATACTTTGTCTCAAACCTCTAGAACCATAAGACTTAAAACTTTAGGATGCAGCCCATACAAAAGCTCGAAACATAAAGTAAAAGACATTAAAGGAACATGGTGGGTTTTGTCCTCGAAACTATGAGGACTCACCAAATCTTCAACTCCTTGCACCGTAGAAACCTATCTCCCAAGTATAGGACATCAAATCTCCAAACCCTACACTTTGGTAAAAATGAAGAAATATGGGTTAGCACATTTAATGTACTAAGTATGATAGCCATGCAAAAACCATGCTTAAAAAGAACATTTTGGTTGAAAACCATGCACATGCAAATTTTTAGAAAATATCATGAACTTTAGCAAAAGGCATAAGATATAAGTATAATCATCATATAAGGCATTTCCTTCCATTAGAACATAATCAACATATGAGCCATTTCATCACATTAGAACATAATCAATATATAATACATTTCATCACATTAGAACATAATCAACATATAAGCCATTTCATCACATTAAGCTTTCACCTTAAGTAACCCCAAGCTATACTTTGTGCAATGTATGAATAGCGTCCCATACCACCATCAACACTAAGTACCACATTAAGGCCACCAAAAGTGAACTTACCATTCCTCCTTTTCATCTTTAGACAATACTCATACATAAGGAACATAAGAATTTCATGAGTAATGATAAGAAAGTAACTCATAATACAATCCAAATATAGCATGCATCATTACATTAAGCATATAATTCAACATTCTTACTAGCATCATTATAAACACATTCAATTCATTATATATTAAGTCAACATTATCATTAACTTCTTCATAGCTCATTCATTTCAAAAAACATTATAACATCAAGGAACACACCATGACTACTCTCAAAGACTACTTGTGCAATGCATGGATGACATCCCATACTACCACCCACACTAAGTAGTGCATTCTTGAGAAGCCATATTTCATTAACATTCTTTGTGGGGGTAAGCCTTAACTAACATAGACCATGTGAACATTTCATGGAATCCCGGTGTCACCCTCACCGGATAAGGGATTCCTACTTGCCTAAAGTAGGACCATTACTTTTTAGCTTAGGTGGATCCACTAGCTAATATCCTATGTGGGCATTTAGTTATGGGATAGGGAGATTGCTACTGGATACCCCACCTCAACTCACGGATGAGCATCCATCTCAAGATTGTTACTAGATACCCTGCCTCAACTCACAGATGAGCATCCATCTCAATTCATATCAACTGGGTTCTTAGCATTATTCCCCATGGAGTACTTCACATTCATTACTTTAGTTCATTATTATGGGATAAGAGATTGTTACTAGATACCCCACCTCAACTCATGGGTGAGCATCCATCTCAAACCCAACATACATTCATTATGGGATAAGAGATTGTTACTAGATACCCCACCTCAACTCATGGATGAGTATCCATCTCAAACCCAACATTCATTCATTGGATAGCTCATAGATTCAAAGATGAGAATAGTGTTTCAACTAAGAATCCCCATATTGTGAGAAAGTCCTTTCACAACATGTCATTATCATTCATTAGTGTACAATTGAGAATAGCCTTTCAATCAACACATCTTCTTTGAAACTTCATTCATTCTTCATTCAAGAGTGTGTGAGTATGTGATAATAGCCTTTCACATATATCTTCATCATTCATAAGTGTTAAATTGAGAAATAGCCTTTCAATAATAACACAATTTCATTCTAAACATGATCATAATACTTTCATAGAGATCACACACATATACTTCACATTATAATCATGCATAATCCTTTATGAAATTGCTCTTCAAGGCTATGAATCAATTTCAACCCAAACATCTAGAATACTACATTAGATAAGGGAATTAACATGATTCAAATAACAATTCAATATAGACATAAACAATTCAACATAAATTCATGATCAATGTAACATATCACAAATTTAAATAACTAAGAAGAAGCTGAGAATTTGGAAATAGTCATTTTGGAAAGAATTGAAATCTGGAAAATTTGTTAAGAGTGTTGAGTTGAGTTTTTGGTCAACTTCGAACGACCATAAATCCTAGATCAGGATGAGTTAGGTGTGTTTCCAGATATTGTAAGAAATATCTTGGAATAATCTTTCCAACGCCGCTGATTTTGCACGATTCTGAGTTTGTATGAGTGAGTTATGCCCATTGGAAGTTGGGTTGTTTAAATAAGGAAAGTCCAATCCGGACTTTGGAAGGATATTATGGTCCTTTCCATACCCTAGTATTTTATTTTGATTTTTGGAGTTTAATTAGGGTCAAATCAGAATTAGATCAGTTTAGTCAATTGGAAATTCACGCTAGGGCATACAGAAGAGAAAAGAAGAAGAGAAGAGAGGAGAAGAAGCAAGAATTGTCAAATTCTCGAAGATAAGATAGTGGATTTCCTAAAGGGGTGATCCCTATGAGTAATGTGAATTCACACAGCGTTGGGTTCGTTCACCCACGTGCCAAACATGTTTAATTCAGCGTGAATTCATCCTAAAAATTGAAAGTTTGAATGTTCTTGATGTGTGTTTTTGAATTTACTTTCGTTCTTGAATTTGGGATGATATTGAGGAATTCTTGAGAGGTTAAGGTCGATTTTAGAGTTGTTTTGGGTTAGGTTCTTGGGTACATTTGCTAGGTATCTGAATCTAAAGAGGTGATTTCCTAAAGGGGTGATCCCTACGAGGAATGTGAGTTCACACAGCGTTGGGTTAGTTCACCCACGTGCCAAACATGTTTGATTCAGCGTGAATTCATCCTAAAAATTGAAAGTTTGAATGTTCTTGATGTGTGTTCTTGAATTTACTTTTGTTCTTGAATTTGGGATGATATTGAGGAATTCTTGAGAGGTTAAGGTCGATTTTAGAGTTTTTTTGAGTTAGGTTCTTGGGTACATTTGCTAGGTATCTGAATCTAAAGAGGATTTGAGAATATAGGTAAATTGGCGTTAAAAAATGAAGAAGGAACAAGTCGGCAGAATCTGGGTGCCAGGTCCGTGTTGCAGACCTGTTCCTCGGATTTGAAAATTTTCCCTCGCGTCAAGGAGCGGTCACGGACCATTCTGCCTTAAAATTGATTTAGTGACCAAAAATTTAAATGCATCTCCGCGTCGCGGACCAGTTTTCAGACAGTGATTTCTTGGTATTTTCTTATGTTTAGCTATCTAAAAACACTCCTAAACATCATGAGATCTTTCATATCACAAATCTCAATCCTTGAATCCATAATTCAATTCAAGGATCAGTTAAGAGTCAAGTCAAGAGAAGTTCATAGAGTCTTCCAAAAGTCTTTTACAAATGATTTAACTTTATTTTAAGACTTGAGTTTTGAGTTCAATAAAGATTGAAGTTGAAGTTCATTTGTTCAAAAATATATGGGGACTATGTATTCCCAAAGAGTTTAAAATGTTTTCACATTTAAATAAAAACGGAAAATGAGATTTCCAAAGAGCCTTTTCGCTAGTTTTCAAAAGAAAGTAAATGTTTTCACGATTAAGCAAAAGAAGAAACTTTGATTTCCAAGATAGCCATTGTGCTAAGTTTTGAGCAGTTATCTCAAATCACAGAAAGAAGTATGTTTTTAAACATAAGAGCTAGTATCATATTTTGGGATTAGTATTGAGCACCGATATGGGGGAGAGTTCAGACAACTCACAACCCCCATAAACCATGTAGCCACCATGGGTAGAAAAGGGTCATACTTTTTAGATGATTCCTTTAGTACTTTTTAGCATAGACTAGTGGATCCACTTAGTAGTTCAACTTCGATACCCTCGGCAAGGTATAGGACGGCCCTGGCAGCATAAGGTAAAATGTTGTATCATCACAATAGTTCCTACGTGATGGTTGTCGGTTAGAGGAACTCCCACAAAAGTAATTGTATTCTTATATACACACTTTATTGTATTTTTACATACATTTTAGAGTTATATGTATCTTTGCATACACACAGTGTTGACATCATGTTTTAAACAACTTTTCTTTATATTGCACTCTTTTTAAACTGCTTTATATTTAAATGAGTTCAGTTATGTTGGGTTGGGTTGAGCCAGGTAAGTTCTTCAGATTCCTTTCAAGCTTATGTCTTGTTTTAGAATTCCCCTCGTATACTAGTACATTCAATGTACTGATGCCATTTGACCTGCATCTTATTATGACACAGACAAAGGTAACCAGGATCAGCATCCAGCGCATCATTGATCCAATTGAGCACTTAGAATCTTGTGGTGATCCTCCTTGCTTCCGAAGGATCCCTTTTATTGCTTTCAGTTTTATTACTAGTTCATTAGGATTTGTGGATTTTGCCCTGACATCTATCTCAGTTGTTTAGAGGCATCATAGACAGTCAGATGTTTGTTCTTGAGTTTCTATTTCATGTTTTAATGGTTGAGACTTGAGTTGCCACTTTTGGCCAGTGAATATTATCTTGATACATTCTAAGTGTTTATTAAACATTTCAGTTTACTTTTAAGAGTATTTTTCTTGATGAGTTAATCTTTCATTGAGTAAGTAAGTCAGGTCAAGGGTTCTCTTGGGGCCAACAATGGTTCTCGAGTGCTAGTCCCAACCTGGGTGGAGGCTTGGGGAGTGACAAACTTGGTATCACAGGATAAAGTTCAAGAGTCCTAAGGAGTCTACGAAGCCGTGTCTGTAGAGTCCTAGTTATTAGTGTGAAGCTCGCCACATCTATAATTAGGAGGCTGCACCACTTAGGAAAATTTCTCACTTCTTTCACACTCATTTCGTGCGTTAGAGTTTGATCTCTAAAAAGTTTCCTTCTAATTTGTGTTTTCCCGTGTTTTCAGATAATCATGCCTCCACAAAAATCTATCAGAGGTCGTCCTGCTAGACGTAATGTTGAGGAGCAATGGGTACCAAATGCATGTGAAGTGCAACCCCAAGGAGAAATTACCAATGCTGAGTTTAGGGAAGCAATTAGGATGTTAAGTCAAGTTATGACTAATTAGGTTGGGCAACAAAGAGGAGCTCGACAAGAAGAGGCTGACACTTCGAGGATTCGTGAGTTCTTGAGGATTAAAACTCTAAGTTTCACTGGTCCAAGCACTACTGAGGATCCAGAGAACTTTATTGAAGAGCTGCAAAATGTATTTGATGTCATACATGTTGCTGATACTGAGAGGGTGGAATAAGTTGCATACCAAATGAAGGGTGTCGCTCGAATTTGGTTCGATCAATGGAAGAAAAACTAGATGAGGATGCACCACCTGCGAGTTGCGCTTGTGTTGAGGAGGCCTTCTTTGGGAGTTTCTTTCCCTGAGAACTGAAAGAGGCTATGGTACGAGAGTTCGTAAACAGGATTCTTTGATCGTTCATGAGTGTGGTTGAAGTTCACCCAACTATCCCGTTATGCTCTGGAGATGGTTGTGAATATGAGGAGTAGAATGAACTTATTTGTTGCTGGGTTGTCTCATTTGTCGAGTAAGGAAGGTAGGGCTGCAATGCTAATAGGTGACATGGATATATCAAGGTTGATGGTCTATGTGCAGCAGGCTGAGGAAGATAAGCTAAGGGATAGAGAAAAGTTTAAGAAAAAGATAGCTAAGACATGGAATGAGTCCGGGCAGCAGAAGAGTAATGCCAACCGGTAATCCTTCCAATAGAAATAGAAGGGACCTACTCCATCATCTGCTAGTGCACCTGCACCTAAGAACAAAAGTGAGTACAATAGTCAGAATTTAAGAGCTAAGCCTGCCTATTCTCAAGGTAGTATGGTGAAATAGGGTAGTAAGCCTCCTGCCTGCGCTAAGTGTGGTAAGAACCACTTAGGTACTTGTCGTGAAGGCTCCATTGGTTGTTTCAAGTGTGGCCAGAATGGTCATTTCATGCGAGAATGTCCAAAGAACAAGCACGGTAATGGTAATAGGGGCAATAGAGCCCAGTCTTCTTCAGTTGCTCCACCAGACAAAGCTGCACCTAGAGGAGCTACTTCAGGTACTGGCAGAGGATCAAACCGTCTATATTCTATCACAAGTGGCCAAGAGCAAGAAGATTCGTTGTAATACCCCGTATTCTACGTGTATTAGTTCTATTTATATGATGCTTATAAATTTCCTTGTGGTATAGTTATGGACTCGGTTTCCTATGCAAGTAGTGACAATAGAATAGGTTTAAAGTGTACTATCGGTAGATTTTGATGCGATCCGATTAAGTTGACGTTAATGGAAGTATTTAAACTTGAGATCATAAGGTGGTATTTGAGTCTAAAGTTTAAATTGACATAGTGTATATAAGTTTTAAGTTAAGTTAAAGGTATTAAGGTCTAGAAATGGAATAAAATATTCATGTGCTTGCTTGACTTAACTAAGCTAGTAGGTGACAAGTAGGTACATCGCCTACTTTGACTTATTGACCAATCCAAAAGACCAAGTAGGTGCATCAATTACTTTGACATATTGACCAGCCCAAAGGACCAAGTAGGTGCATCACCTACTAAGATTCTTTTGACCATGTAATTGGGCCAAGTACACTACCACTTACATGCATTAATTTGGCCCAAGTTGAGTAGAACGATAAGGGGAAAATGGACAGCCAAGGCACAATATTCTTAAGTTCAAAAAAGGACCAAGTTAAAAGTCCAAGTAGGTGGATCACCTACTTGCATTAATTATGGAGCGAATTGACAAGAATAGAGGGATAATTGGCAGCAAGGCCCAACAAGTTTTGAAGTCACAAAGGCACATGTTAAAAGGCCAAGTAGGTGGGTCACCAACTTGACAATATATGGCCCAAAATGGCCAAGAAAGTCGGCCAATGCACCTCCTTTTTAAAGGGATAAAGATCAGATCTTTTGCTTCATTTTTAACTTGCAAAAATTCAGATTTATTAAGTTTCTCTCTTGGTCTTTCTTGGATTAACACAGCAGCCCTAAACTTTCTTTCTTGAAGGAAAGTTTCAGTTCTTGAAGTACAAGTTTAAAGGATAAATTTCTAGAAACTAAAGTAAGGCTACTGCCCATTTTTGCCTCTCTTTAAAGACAGGTTTGGGGTGGAGAATTTTGTATATAATTTTCAAGAATTCATGGATAAATATAAATCCTTGAGTTCAATATTCTCCTTTTATGTTGAATGATTTTTGGGATTGATAGTGGCGGCCTTATATATATTGTTGTTAGGGGCAGCTTGGGTATTTTGGCAAAGGATGTATGAAGTTGTATTAATGTATAGAAGAAGGGTGTGGTGGTTCACCATTTGTGTAAGGGTTGTATGGGCCTACTTTCCGTCAAGTGTTTAGCTACTATTTTTTCGAGGGCCTTAATGTGATTAACTGCTAACATTAGATTAATCATGACTTATATTGTTGATTAGCACAAAAAAGGGAGGCTTAATCGTGATAGTTATATTGGTCAGAAAATAAGATATGTAAGGCTATTTGATTTCCTATTTCTTTGGCATGAATCCAATACTTGTATTACAAAGTAAGCTTTCTAAGTGCCCTTGGTTGTGACTGATCCATAGTTGCAGTTCTTACTCCCTAGAGAATTAAAGTGAGTACTCTAATATGAGTTTATTACTAAATGTACGTGCGTATTCTACCAAGTATTAGCATGCATATATCGTAGATTACACATTGTACATATGTTTATATGTTGGTTATACAATCTGCCTATATCTTGCCAACTTGCTTCAATTATCTATTATGTTATATATGTCATATTTTCATATGTTCATATGTTCCCTTTATTGGTTATTACTCCCATTGTGTTAGACTATAATGTTACCTCACAAGATCCCTACTTGCTCTATTGTACATTTTATCTGTACCTACTTGGAATATGTATCCGTCCTTAAGTTGAATCTGCCCATGTTCTCCCTTGGTTCCACGTTCATGTATACCTTGTAGTTGATATTAGTTAGTGAGTATTTGGCTATCATATAGAGTTCAAATCTCTTGGCTGAATGTTAAATGTCTTCACTTGATATGTTCTTCAATTTGAGATGTCAAAATGCTTATTGAGTCATATAAGTTCCTATGTATTACGTTGGTGTCACATTTGCTTCCCATGTCATTTCTATTATCGTAAGTCCATATTCATGCCTTCTACTACTGGTCCATAGTTCCAAATCTCAACAATGATTATGACCACCAAAATAGCTATCTCAAAAGAGTTATGATCATCAAAAGAACAATCTCAAAAGAGTTATGAACATCAAAACAACAATCTTAGAGATTAAAGAATCCAAGTGAAGCAATCTGTATAATTATGGGTGGCAGCCCAGGGAAAAATGCCTAGCATGGGTCGATCCCAAATTGTATAGAAGGGTGGCAGCTCAGGGGCAAAAGCCTAGCATGGGTCGATCCCAATTTGTGTAATTATGAGGACAGCATCCTAGGGGTTAAAATGCCTAGCATGGGTCATCCTCTTCTACCACTGATCAGCTGGTCATTTGTATCATATGTCTTATAAAGATTATAATGCATAGAAAAGTAAAGAGAAAAATGTAACATACATGATTCCATAAGTATAAGCAAAGGTGGTCTCTAATCCTTATCTATTGGTATTTGGTTTCACTTGAGCTCTTATTTTAAATATGGTTGAATTATGCCTTACATATTTAGTACATTATTTTGTACTGACGTCCCTTATTGGGGACGCTGCATTTCATGCTGCAGGTACAGGTACTCAACTAGTAGATCTCCCTAATAAAAGCACATGATACTCAGCGGTTGTTGGTGAGCTCCAGGTTGATTCAGGGATTTTCCAAGTCTTTACTATGCGAATTTTCATAGTGGTATAGTCATGCATTTTAGTAGAGGCTTTGTAGACATTGTAAAGCTATCATATGTATTCATAGTTTCACTTGTCAGATGTATAGGTTCAACTAGTCGACATGTGTTGTATATGAAGCTTCTCATTAGTAAATCTATCAGCATAATAGTTTACTTTATCATCATAGGTCACTTGTAAAGCATGTGTTCATATGGTACTTGTCTACCTCACCTAGGGTTGGGGTGTGACATTCGCCAGATGTGTCACTAGTAAGATCCAAGTCTTTAACTCTAATGTTTATGCTTTTCTAGACCCAAGAGTCAGTTTATCCTTTGTAACTCCTTATGTTGCGATGAATTTTAATGTTATTCCTGAGCAACTTAGTGAACCATTCTGTGTTTCTACACCTGTTGGTGAGTCTATTCTAGCAGAGAGAGTCTATCTTGATTGTCCCATTTCCGTCAATCACAAGAGTACCATGGTTGATTTAATTGAGTTAGACATGGTAGATTTTGATGTCATTCTTGGTGTGGACTGGCTTCATGCCTGTTATGCCTCAGGTGATTGTAGAACTCGAGTTGTCAAGTTCCAGTTTCCAAATGAGCCAGTCTTAGAGTGGAAACGTAGTTCAGCAGTGCCTAAGGGTCATTCATTTTGTATCTTAAGGCAAGAGAGTTAGTTTCTAAGGGGTGTGTCTATCACTTAGTCCGAGTTAATGACTCTAGTGTTGAGATACCTCCTATTCAGTCAGTTGTAGTAGTAAAAGAGTTTCTAGAAGTCTTTCCAGATGATCTTCTCGGAGTCCTTCCTGAGAGAGAGATAGACTTTGGTATAGATTTTCTTCTAGATACTCGTCCTATATCTATTCCGCCATATAGAATGGCTCCAGCAGAGTTAAAAGAACTTAAAGAATAGTTGAAAGATCTCCTTGAAAAGGGCTTTATTCGACCAAGTGTCTCACCTTGGGGCGCTCCGGTCTTATTTGTGAGGAAGAAGGATTGTTCCCTTAGGATGTGTATAGATTACCACCAGTTGAACAAGGTTACCATCAAGAATAAGTATCCTCTTCCGAGGATTGATGATCTCTTCGATCAACTTCAGGGTGCTACCTGTTTCTCTAAGATACACTTTAGATCAGGCTACCATCAGTTGAGGGTAAGGGTATGTGATATTCCAAAGATAGCATTCAGGACCTGTTATGGTCATTATGAGTTTCTGGTCATGTCGTTCGGTTTAACTAATGCACCTGCAGCGTTCATGGACCTTATAAATAGAGTATTTAAGCCTTATTTAGATATGTTTGTTATTGTATTTATTAATGACATTCTAATCTATTCGAGGAATGAGGAAGATCATGCTAGTCATCTCAGAATAGTTCTTCATACTCTAAAAGATAGAGAGTTATATGCCAAGTTCTCTAAGTGTGAGTTTTGGCTTGAGTCTATGGCATTCTTAGGCCACATTGTGTCTGGAAAGGGAATTAAAGTTGATACTTAGAAAATAGAGGCAGTCCAAAATTGGCCTAGACCCATATCTCCAACTGATATTAGGAGCTTCTTGGGTTTGGCTGGATATTATAAAAGATTCGTAGAGGGGTTCTCATCTATTTCATCCCCTTTGACCAAGTTAACTCAGAAAATAGTGAAGTTTCAATGGTCTGAAGCTTGTGAGAAAAACTTTTAGGAATTGAAAAAGAGGTTGACCACTGCCCCAGTATTGACTTTACCAGAAGGTACGCAAGGTTTTGTCGTATATTGTGATGCGTCTATAGTTGGTTTGGGTTGTGTGTTAATGCAGAATGGCAAAGTTACAGCTTATGCCTCCAGACAGTTGAAAGTTCATGAGAGGAATTACCCAACCCATGACTTAGAGTTGGCTGCAGTAATATTCACTTTGAAAATATGGCGTCATTATCTTTATGGTGTTCATGTGGATGTGTTCACCGATAACAAGATTCTTCAGTATGTGTTTAGTCAGAAAAAGCTTAATCGCATACAAGGGAGGTGGTTAGAATCACTCAAGGATTATGACATGAGTATTCTTTATCACCCAGGTAAGGCTAATGTTGTTGTTGATGCCTTGAACAAGTTGTCTATGGGTAGTACTACCCATTTTGAGGAAGATAAGAAAGGGTTAGCAAAAGAGGTGCACAGACTTGCACGACTAGGAGTTCGACTAATGGATTCCATAGAAGGAGGAGTTATGGTGATGAATGGGGCTGGATCATCATTAGTGTCAGAAGTAAAAGAAAGGCAAGACCAAGATCCTTTATTGCTTGAATTAAAGGCAAGTGTTCATAAGCAAAAAGTGACGGCTTTTGAACAAGGGGCAGATGGTGTTTTGAGGTATCAAGGTAGATTGTGTGATTGATTTCAAGGGTAATTAGGATGATCACCTACCTCTCATTGAGCTTTCTTACAACAATAGTTACCATTCTAGCATCCAAATGGCTCCTTACGAAGCTCTTTATGGGGGAATATGCAAATTTCCTATTGGATGGCTTGAAGTTGGTGAAGCAAGGTTGATAGGACCACACTTAGTTCATCAAGTTATGGAGAAAAGTAAAGTCATTCAAGAGAGGTCGAAAACGACGCTGAGTCATCAGATATCCTACACTGATGTTAGGAGGAGGGAGTTAGAGTTCGAAGTAGATGATTGGGTTACTTGAAATTTTCACCCATGAAGGGTGTTATGAGGTTTGGTTAGAAGGGGAAATTTAGTCCCCTATATATTGGCCCTTACAAAATATCAAAAAGGGTTGGTAATGTAGCTTACGAGTTGGAGCTACCACAAGAGTTAGCAGTGGTTCATCCGGTATTTCACATCTCCATGTTCGATAAGTTCATGTGTGATCCTTCATTTATCATACCAACGGAAGATATTGGGATCAAGGATAGCTTATCATTTGAAGAGATTCCGATTCAGATTTTAGATCGCCAAGCTCGCAAGTTGAGGACTAAGGAAGTAGCATCAGTCAAAGTTCTTTGGAGGAACCCATTTGTTGAGGAAGCTACTTGGGAAGTTGAGGAGGATATGAAGAAGCAATATCTACATCTCTTTGAATTCAGAGAAATTCCAGATCAATGTACTAATTCTCTTCGTAGTACTCTTTAATTGATATACTTGATGTGTTAGATTTAATTGTTGGGTGTTTGAACTATATGTTAGATGTAACGCCCTTAGCCTAGTAAGAGTAATATCATTAGAGGATGAAAGTTCCCAAGGGGGATATATTGTAACATCTCACAAATTGAAATAACTAGGAAGAAGTTGAGAATTTGGAAATAGTCATTTTTGGAAAGAATTGAAATCTCGAAAATTTGTTAAGAGTGTTGAGTTGAGTTTTTGGTCAACTTCAAATGACCATAACTCCTAGCTCAGGATAAGTTAGGTGTATTTCCCGATATCGTAGGAAGGATCTTGGAATAATCTTTCCAACGCCGCTGAGTTTGCATGATTCTGAGTTCGTATGAGTGAGTTATTCCCATTGGAAGTTGGGATGTTCAAAGAAGGAAAGTCCAATCCGCATTTTAGAAGGGTATTATGGTCCTTTCCATACCCTATTATTTTATTTCAATTTTTGGGTTTAATTAGGGCAAATAATAATTAGATCAGCTTAGTCAATTGGAAATTCATGCTAGGGCTTAGAGAAGATAAAAGAAGAAGAGAAGAGAGGAGAAGAAGCAAGAATCGTCAAATTCTCGAAGCTAAGATTGTGGATTTCGTTAAGGGGTGATCCCTATGAGGTATGTGAGTTCACACAGCGTTGGGTTCATTCACCCACGCGCCAAGCATGTTTAATTCAGTGTGAATTCGTCCTAAAAATTGAAAGTTTGAATGTTCTCGATGTGTGTTTTTGAATTTACTTTCGTTCTTGAATTTGGGATGATATTGAGGAATTCTTGAGAGGTTAAGGTCGATTTTAGAGTTATTTTGAGTTAGGTTCTTGGGTACATTTGCCGGGTATCTGAATCTAAAGAGGATTTGAGAAAAAGAATTGAATTTAGGTGAATTGGGGTTAGAAAACAAAGAAGGAACAAGTCAGCAGAATCTGGGTACCAGGTCTACATCGCAAACTGTTCCTCAGATTTGAAAATTTCCCCTCGCGTCGCGGAGCGGTCAAGGACCATTTTGCCTCAAAATTGATTTCACGACCAAAAATTTAAAATACATCTCCGCATCGCGGACCAGCATTCAAACAGTAAATTCTTGATATTTTCTCGTGTTTAGATATCTAAAAACACTCCTAAACATCATGAGATCTTTCATATCACAAATCTCAATCCTTGAATCCATAATTCAATTCAAGGATCAGTTAAGAGTCAAGTCAGGAGAAGTTCATAGACTCTTCCAAAAGTCTTGTACAAATGATTTAACTCTGTTTTAAGACTTGAGTTTTGAGTTCAGTAAAGAGTAAAGTTGAAGTTCATTTCTTCAAAAGTATATGAGGACTATGTATTCACAAAGAGTTTAAAATGTTTTCACATTTAAATAAGATCGGAATCTGAGATTTCCAAAAAGCCTTTGAGCTAGCTTTCAGAAGAGAGTAAATCCTTCACAATTAAGCAAAAGATGACACTTTGATTTCCAAGATAGCCGTTGAGCTAAGTTTTGAGCAATTATCTCAAATCACAGAAAGAAGTATGTTTTTAAACATAAGAGCTAGTATTATATTTTGGGAGTAGTATTGAGCATCGATATGGGGGAGAAAAGGGTCATACTTTTTAGATGATTTCTTTAGTGCTTTTTAGCATAGACTAGTGGATCCACTTAGTATTTCAGGTTCTATACCCTAGTCAAGGTATATGATAGCCCTGGCAGTGTAAGGCAAAACGTTGTATCATCACAATAGCTCTTACGGGATGGTTTTCGACTAGAAAAACTCCCACAGAAGTAATGTATTCTTATATAAAAAGTTTTTTGTATTTTTACATACATTTCAGAGTTATATGTATCTTTGCATACACAAAGAGTTGACATCATGTTTTAAACAACTTTTCTTTATATTGCACTTGTTTTAAACTGCTTTATATTGAAATAAGTTCAGTTATGTTGGGTTGACTTGAACCAGGTAAGTTCATCAGATTCCTTTCAAGCTTATGTCTTGTTTGAGAATTCCCCTCGCATACGTGTACATTCAATGTACTGATGCCATTTGTCCTGCATCTTATTATGATGCAACATAGGTAACCAGTATCAGCATCCAGCGCATCGTTGATCCAGTTGAGCACTCAGAGTCATGTGGTGAGCCTCCTTGCTTTCGGAGGATCCCTTTTATTGCTTTTAGTTTTATTACTAGTTCATTAGGATGTAGTGGTTCTTGTCCCGACATCTATCTTAGTTGTTTAGAGGCTTCATAGATAGTCAAATGTTAGTTCTTGAGTTTCTATTTCCTGTTTTAATGGTTGAGACTTGAGTTGCCACTTTTGGCCAGTAATTGTTATCTTGATACATTCTAAGTGTCTATTGAACAGTTCAGTTTACTTTTAAAAGTATTTTTCTTCATGAGTGAAGTCTTCCACTGAGTAAGTAAGCCAGGCCAAAGGTTCACTTGGGGCTAACAATGGTTCTCGAGTGCCAGTCCAGTCCAGGGTGTAGGCTCCGGGCGTGACAATCAATCAAATCCCAATCACAATTCACAAATTAGGATTTTGTTGGAAACATGGGTTCATAGAGGAATTCCATCTTAATTCCTCATTAATTCATCAATTCCATCTTGAATCATTATATAAAAACCTTTGAAAACGTTTTGGAATTGAACCCATGCATAAATTGAAAAACCTAGCTTTTTGGGGGATTTTGGAAACTTGAAATCATCTTTTGATAGGGCTCCTTGAATGAAACTTAATCAAGGATTAAGACTACCATACCTTATGAAGATCTCCACATGAAATTGAAGAAGAAAGGTTGCTCCTTGATCCCTAGACTTGATCTTGATCTTGCTTTTCAATGGAGTTTCTAGAGAGAGAATATTTGGAGAGGTGGGTAGTTTCTATTTTGAGAGTTTTGAAATAATGAATTCTAAAAGGGAGTTTAATAACTTTAAAAGCCTTAAAATACCTTAATAAATCAATAATAACCGTCCCTTAACTCATCTAACTTAAAAAGGAATTTACCATTTAACCCCCATATTGGCCGAGTCTTGGCACACTTGCAGTGGTCACCTACGAAACCCCACCCACAGACCGTGGGTGGGTCCACGACCCATGATGGCAAGCCGTGGTTCGTGGCTAAAACATGGACTTTGGGACCTTGACCCAAGGAGGCCATCCATGGGGAGTGGATGGACCTACGGGGAGTAGCTCCCATCCGTAGCTCCTCTGCAATTTGACAGCTTTTTGGTTTCTTGGGGTCTTGGGGGTTAGACATTAGGGTCCTCCTCAAGGACACCTTGGTTGGTCCTTGGGGTGTCATACTTTGACATTTAACCCCTAAACCCCCATAACAAACTAAGAAACAAATTCGTTAGACTCTAATTTCACTTACTAATTTTCTGGGTCGTTACATTATCTCCCCCTTAGGAACATTCGTCCTCGAATGACACTTTAAACACATTAAGGGATAACGACCCAAGACTAGCAGCCCATCATGCCTGCAACATCATAGTCAATGCACAAAACTAGGAGGAAACATCAACTCCATCTCAAACATACTCCATGCAACAGAAGAAAGTAGGAACTACATCTACAAATTCATTATGCATAAAACTTCAACATTTCTCATTTCATTGGAGGAATTACCTTCTCCAACTCAAACCATGCTCATCATAACATCATTAAACACGTTATGCAATTTCTCTAAAAGCACATTTAAGCATGTTCAACAATTCACCTCATGAAGTATATAGGCAACTCATACTAAATGCACATCAACATGAGGAACATATAAATCATAAAACTCATGTTCTCATTTAAACATAAATTCATCAAGAACATGCATATCATAAGGAGACTATGGAAACACATAATCAGACATGACTCTAAAACATGAAACAAGCAAAAAGGAACTCTTGGTCTCAAGCTTGAATAGGAATAGAAGGAAAGAGATAAGGATCTTGGAACTCTCAACAACCTTACTATTAAATACACCATCTCCCCCTTAGGAGTAAACCCACACTAAGGTTAACATGAAAACAGCTTAGGAACCTCAATACAACATTCTTAACTATAAGGAACTTATCAACATTCTCATGGAAGGAACTTGTTAACCCTTCTATTTCTTAACTTGCCGGTCTAAGGTCCCAACCGGCACTTCTAAACTAGAAAGGTCCTCATTAAGCAACTCTTGCTCACAAACAACCTTACCAACACCACCCAAGGTGAAAATTCAAGTCAACCTAAATCATGAACATCAAGAATACTCAATGACCTTGCATTCTAAGCACATTATCTCCCCCTTGGGAGTAAGCCTACATAAACTCCTTTAAGCATCACTTCTTTCAATTCTATGGTCGGAGCAAGTCATTACTAAACCTTCACACTCATCACACAAGATGATTTTAAACCATGATAATTACACTTCTACCCTTCTTAGAGTAGTCTACTCACTCCACACATCTAGGCATTAGTATAACACCCTTTTCATCAAATCTTTCAACATACTTCAAAACTCATCATGACTAAGTTGGGTTCTACCCTCAACTAAACATAACCACAATGTAACTCATTCATACTAAAGACAACATCACAATCTATCACCACAAATCTAACAAGTCACATAGCCATAATTGGCATCACAACTAACATTTCTCCCTCACTCTTTCTAGCGCATGCCTTTCAAGTGGTCATATCCTAAAGACCATCGAATAAGGAAAAGGAGAGAGATCTTATAGAGTTAAACTTTATGGCATGACTTGAAGAATGAAGAAGTGAGGATTTCCTAACATCCTATAGCCTCCTATTCATAAATGTGGCACGCTTCACACTATGAACAAGACTCTACTAGATGTGATTTGAGACATCCTAATACCATCCAAAACCTTGTGCTCTGATACCATGTTTGTCACGACCAGACCCTACACCCCAGAAGTGACACGGCGTACAAGACTCTGAAATATATCATACAAGTCTCATAGCATTCATGAACATAAGAGAATAGGAAAATAGTGCAAAATTTAAAACTTTTCTTTACAATCGAAGTCATTTTTCATAAAAGGAAGCGGAAGACTTTTCTATACTTTGTCCCAAACCATCTAGAACCATAAGACTTTAAACTTTGGGACGCAACCCATACAAAAGCTCTAAACATAAAGGAAAAGACATTAAAGGAACATGGTGGGTTTTGTCGTCGAAACAATGAGGACTCACCAAATCTTCAACTCCTTGCACCTTATAAACCTATCTCCCAAGTATAGGACATCAAATCTCCAAACCCTACACTTTGGTAAAAATGAAGAAATATGGGTTAGCACATTTAATGTACTAAGTATGATAGCCATGCAAAAACCATGCTTAAAAAGAACATTTTGGTTGAAAACCATGCACATGCCAATTTTTAGAAAATATCATGAACTTTAGCAAAAGGCATAAGATATAAGTATAATCATCATATAAGGCATTTCCTTCCATTAGAACATAATCAACATATGAGCCATTTCATCACATTAGAACATAATCAATATATAATACATTTCATCACATTAGAACATAATCAACATATAAGCCATTTCATCACATTAAACTTTCACCTTAAGTAACCCCAAGCTATACTTTGTGCAATGTATGAATAGTGTCTCATACCACCACCAACATTAAGTACCACATTAAGGCCAGCAAAAGTGAACTTACCATTCCTCCTTTTCATCTTTAGACAATACTCATACATAAGGAACATAAGAATTTCATGAGTCAAGACAAGGAAGTAACACATAATACAATCCAAGTATAGCATGCATCATTACATTAAGCATATAAGTCAACATTCTTACTAGCATCATTATAAACACATTCAATTCATTAGACATTAAGTCAACATTCTTATTAGCTCATTCATTTCATAAAACATTATAACATAAAGGAACACACCATGACTACTCTCAAAGCCTACTTGTGCACTGCATGGATGGCATCCCAAACTACTACCCACACTAAGTAGTGTAATCTTGAGAAGCCATAGTTCTTTAACATTCTTTGTGGGGGTAAGCCTTAACCGACATAGACCATGTGAACAATTCATGGCATCCTGGTGTCACCCTCACCGGATAGCGGATTCCTACTTGCCTAAAGTAGGACCATTTTTTTTTAGCTTAGGTGGATCCACTAGCTAATATCCTATGTGGGCACATAGTTATGGGATAGGGAGATTGCTACTAGATACCCTGCCTCAACTCACGGATGAGCATCCATCGCAAGAGATTGTTACTAGATACCCCGCCTCAACTCACAGATAAGCATCCATCTCAATTCATATCCACTCGGTGCTAAGCATTATTCCCCACGGAGTACTCAACATTCATTACTTTAATTCATTATTATGGGATAAGAGATTGTTACTACATACCCCGCCTCAACTCACGGATGAGCATCCATCTCAAACCCAACATTCATTCATTATGGGATAAGAGATTGTTACTAGATACCCCGCCTCAACTCATGGATGAGTATCCATCTCAAACCCAACATTCATTCACTAGATAGCTCATAGATTCAAAGATGAGAATAGCCTTTCAACAAAGTACCCCATATTATGAGAAAGTCCTTTCACAACATGTCATTATCATTCATTAGTGTACAATTGAGAATATCCTTTCAATCAACACATCATCATTAACATAATCTTAGAAACGTCATTCATTCTTCATTCATGAATGTGTGAGTATGTGAGAATAACCTTTCACATATATCTTCATCATTCATAAGTATTAAATTGAGAAATAGCCTTTCAATAATAACACAATTTCATTCTAAACATGATCATAACACTTTCATAGAGATCAAACAGATATACTTCACATCACAATCATACATAATCCTTCATGAAATTGCCCTTCAAGGCTATGAATCAATTTCAACCCAAACATCTAGAATACTACATTAGATAAGGGAATTAACATGATTCAAATACTAATTCAATATACACATAAACAATTCAACATACATTCATGATCAATCAAATCCCAATAACAATTCATAACATAGGATTTTGGGGAAAACATGGGTTCATAGAGGAATTCCATCTTAATTCATCATTAATTCATCAATTACATCTTAAATCATTATATAAAAACCTTTGAAAACGTTTTGGAATTGAACCCATGCATAGATTGAAAACCCTAGCTTTTTGGAGGATTTTGGAAACTTGAAATCATCTTTGGATAGGGCTCATTGAATGAAACTTAATCAAGGATGAAGACTACCATACCTTATGAAGATATCCACACTAAATTGAAGAAGAAAGGCTGCTCCTTGATCCCTAGACTTGACCTTGATCTTGCTCTTCAATGGAGTTTCTAGAGAGAGAATATTTGGAGAGGTAGGTAGGTTCTATTTTGAGAGTTTTGAAATAATGAATTCTAAAAGGGAGTTTAATAACTTTAAAAGCCTTAAAATACCTTAATAAATCAATAATAACCATCCCTTAACTCATCTAACTTAAAAAGGAATTTACCATTTAACCCCCACATTAGCCGAGTCTTGGTAGACTTGCAGTGGTCACCTACGAAACCCCACCCACGGACCGTGGGCGGGTCCACGGGCCGTGCTGGCAAGCGGTGGTTTGTGGCTGCAACATGGACTTTGGGACCTTGACCCAAGGAGGCCATCCACTGGGCGTGGATGGACCTACGAGGCATAGGTCCCATCCATAGCTCCTCCTTAATTTGACAGCTTTTTGGTTTCTTGGGGTCTTGGGGATTAGGCTTTAGGGTCCTCCTCAAGGATCCCTTGGTTGGTCCTTGGGGAGTTGTACCTTGACGTTTAACCCCTAAACACCTCAACCTAAGCTCGGGAAGACATTCTACAACTTCAAACCCCACAACAAACTCAAAAACAAACTCGTTAGGCTCTAGTTTCACTTACTAATTTTCTGGGTCGTTACACGAAGAGTCAAGTCCTTTTGACTAAACACATATTGAAGACTCTTCTGATCAGTGAAAACATCCACATGGACCCCATATAGATAATTCCTCCATATTTTTAAGGCAAACACAACTGCTGCTAATTTAAGATCATGCGTAGGATAATTCTTCTCATCAACTTTAAGTTACCTTGAAACATATGCAATCACTTTACCATTTTGCATGAGGACACATCCCAACCCAACTTTAGAGGCATCACAATATACCACGAAACCATTCGTACCTTTCGGTAAGGTCAACACCATAGCGGAAGTAAGTCTATCTTTCAACTCTTGGAAACTTTTCTCACAAGCTTCCGACCACACAAACTTAGCTTGCTTTTGAGTCAAAGCCGTCAACGGAGAAGCAATGGAGGAAAATCCCTTAACAAAACTCCTATAGTAACCAGCCAAACCCAAAAAGCTTCTAATGTCTGAAGAAGTTAGAGGTCTAGGCCAACTCTTGACTGCATCTGTCTTCTTAGGATCTACTTCAATACCTTTGCTTGACACAATATGACCAAGAAAAGCTACAGACCTTAACCAAAATTCACACTTGCTAAACTTTGCAAAAAGTTGGTGGTCCTTAAGAACTTGCAATACAATTCTCAAATGGTCCACATGTTCATTCTCACTCCTTGAATAGATCAAAATATCATCGATAAACACAATCACAAACATGTCTAGGTATTGCCTAAATACTCTATTCATCAAATCCATAAATGTCGCCGGAGAATTAGTAAACCCAAATGACATAACCACAAATTCATAGTGACCATACCGGGTTCTAAAGGACGTCTTTGGAATATCAACCCCTTTCACCCTCAATTGGTGATAACCTGAACGAAGATCAATCTTAGAGAAATATTTAGCCCCTTGAAGTTGGTCAGACAAATCATTAATTCTCTGAAGAGGATATTTAATCTTGATTGACACTTTATTCAATTGATGATAATTGATGCAAATTCTAAGAGACCCATCCTTCTTTCTAACAAACAACACCGGAGCACCCTATGGAGAGATACTCGGTCGGATGAAGCCCTTATCTAATAAATCTTTTAGTTTCTCTTTCAACTCTGCTGAAGCCATTCTATAATAAGAAATGGAGATAGGTTGCGTATCCGGTAAAAGGTCAATGCCAAAATCTATTTCCCGCTCGAGAGAAATACCAGGTAAATCATCGAGGAAAACTTTCAAGAACGCATTCAATACCGGAACCAACTCTAGAGAAGGGGTTTCGGATTCAACATCCTTCACCCTTACAAATGGTAAATTCACCCTTTGGCGATCATCTTTCTAGCTTTAAGACAAGAGACAAATTGACCTCTAGGCATAGAATTTACCCCCTTCTACTCTAAGATAGGCTCATTTGGAAATTGGAATTTAACTACCTGAGTCCTACATTTGATAGAGGCATACCATGCAAGCAACCAATCCATACCCAAAATCACATCGAAGTCTAACATGTCTAACTCTACCAAATCCACTAAAGTAACTCTTTGGGATAAGGAAATTGGGAATCCCCTATAGACTCTCTTAGCCACCACCGAGTCACCAACCGGGGTAGAGACCGAAAAAGGTTCTAATAACACTTTGGGGAGCATATCAAACTTCATGGCTACATAAGGTGTCACAAAGGACAAAGCAGCATTGGGATCTAACAAGTTATATACATTAATAGAAAAGACTTTTAACATACCGGTCACAACATCCGAGGTACTCTCTTTCTCACCTCGGGATTGAAGAGCAAAAAAGTAGTTTTGCTTTAGGGCATTGGAGTTTGAACCACTTGGAGGAGCTTGTTTGCCTTCTCTCCCCTTGGCCATGAGCATCAGTAAATCTCTCATCTTGTGGCCACTCTTTCCACAACCATAGCAACCGTCCATGCCAACTACGCACTTACTGTCACGCTCCAAACTCAAGGAGCACAACTGGCTCCTAATGCCAAACTCAGGCCTGAGCCGACCCTGCTGAACCATTTGATACTAGCCCATGGCAGACACACGCATTCAAGAAAACAAACGGGTATATCTCAGCTTAAAACTAAGTCTTTGGCCGGTAAAGCCCCTGTCAACAGATCTATAAAAGAAACAGCTACTCCCAAGAGTTCATATAAAGAAATAGCCAACTAACATAGAAGTCCTGATTGGGTCGTCGAGGCCACCATGATCTCTATACAAAAAATGAAAGAAGGTATATACAAAGACAATACATCAAACATCTCACAAGCTTCAGCAAACCAACAAAACTAGGCCAGCATGGCCATAACATAGTTGTACACCCCACACACTAGTTTGCGCGCCTCTAAGAGTAGTAAAGATTGGCGGGAAAGGGCCCCAGCCTACCCATAAAAATATATAAAACAAAAGCTAACAAACCTCCTAACTGTGGCAGCTCCGGAGGAAAGGGGCTAGCCAACCGGATAGAAGTCAATCCTGTTGCTGAGGTCTACTGGGTCGTCTGTTGGGTCCAGCATGCATGAATGCAGCGCCCCCAGGCAATGGGGCGTCGGTACAAAATAATGTACAGTGTATGAAAGGTTATAGACTAAATGAGCAAGTATCATAATATACTCAAAGCAATCAGATAAGGAAGTTAAAATTTAGATAAGCATGCTAACCCACTACTGAAACTAAAAATACAAAAATGATCAAACAACAACCTAACGAAACCCCCATAAGCTTGGTAGGTACAAATAACATACCACCTACCTAGGCCTCATAAGCCCAGAAGGTGCCAAATCAATCTACATACCCCTATCGGTAGCCCCTTGTCTTTGTAAGAAGTCACGTAGCCCTTTTTGGCAATGACATAGCCCCATAGGCAGCACATAGCTCTCTTAGGTAACATCATAGCTTTGTGGGCTGCACATAGCCCTCTTTTGCATAAACATAGCCCTATAGGCAACACATAGCGCTCTTTGTCATCAAAATAGCCCCGTAGGCAACACATAACACTCTTTGGCATCAATATAGCCCCGTGGGCAACACATAGCCCTCTTTGGAAATAATATAGTCCTATTAGACAACATCATAGCCCCCATAGGAAGTTCATAGCTAAACAACTAACCACAATAGCCCCAAGGGCGAGAACAAACAATTGAAAAGGGCGAAGGCGAGCAAGTTAGCTATAAACTATATATATGAATAGTCTCCAAGACGTTCCTAACTTAGGGTCGTTCTTAACATATTATGAGTCCCTAAACTGAGGGTTTATAACCACTCAATCAGCCAATCACTCACAATTACATCTACAAGATCATCAACATTAACTACCCTATTATATCAATCCCAAGCTCTACTGAAACATGCCGAACGAAGGGAATAGCCTTAACATACCTTTTTCTTTATAATTTATGCTGAAAATACCTTTATCAGCACCACTACAACACTAAAGAAAAAGGTAAAATCAATCAGTAATTAAAGATAAAAATTACTAGGACAATTCGATAATCTATAAGGATTCCTATCGTAAATTACTATCCAAGACCTAAGGTATTTGTAAACTGATAAAAGGTGATTCCTACCTTTGTTTACACGCCCAGAAAACTTACATAAAATCAATCCACTGAATAAAACCCTGCTGCCACAACCTCCACAGAGCTACACCACTCAATTCACCATGAAAATTATACCAAAACGACGAGCTCGCGACGTAGGGCAATTTTATATAAGGAGCCAAGAAGAGATCATGAACACACAAGGATGATTTGAGGAGTAATTCTCTGATTTTCGTGGGTTTCTTACGAGTTGGAATGAAGAAAAATGAAGAAAATGCTATCTTATAAGGTTCCACCGACCTAGGGGACCCACCTCACGTGCCTGCTTGCGCAGTCTCGCGAAAACGCGAATATCTCTCTATTTTGAAGTCGTATGAATGAAATGTTTGATGAATTTGAAACTAGACTCGTAGACCTTCGATTTAATGATTCGTGGGCCACATAAATATTTATAGATTGGGAGAAAACCTCTAAGACATTTGACCCAAATTTCAGAGAAATCTTTAAAAATGAACTTACAATAACTTTCGCCAACGTTTATTTTGTGACTTACCTTACTTCAAAACTTGAGATACAACCGTTGAACACTTAAAATATGACATTCAACATTATTCTTAATTTATTACTCACCCTCTTTGTCTTTCCACGAAGGTACGAGTTAATTTAGACGTTTCGAAAAGTCGGGGTGTTACATTTTTCTCCCATAAAAGCATTGGTCCTCGAATGAAAAATATGAGTCACACGGTTATGTACTTAGGAGTTGCTAAAGTTTCGGCAAAGTATCCTTTGTAAATGTGACTATCCAGGAACCTGAAACGCAGAAATTCTAACCTAGGCGTCTCACAGGACGGCAAAAGTAACTAAGCATTATAGCTCCGCAATAACAGTGCGAGCAAATATAAATCGACAACAATCATAATAATAGGCAATAATATAATAAAATTAAATAGGTATTTTACCTTACTGAACTAATATAAATTGATATGCTATCACCCTGGGGTATGAAACAAGTAAGGATATTTGGACCTCATGCCATCCTCAGCTTCACAGGTCATCTCTTCTCTATTCTTGTTTCTCCACAATACTTTAACCGATGCCACCTCTTTGGTCCTCAATTTACGAACCTGCCAATCTAAAATAGCAATTGGAGTTTCCTCGTAGGGTAACGCCTCTGTGATCTGAACATCCTCAATTAGGACATCCTAAGAAGGGTCTCCTATGCACTTTTGTAGCATCGATACATGGAAAACTAGATGAATAGATTCTAGCCCCGAAGGCAATTCTAACTCATAAGCCACGCGTCCTACCCTCCAAAGGATCCAGTATGGCCCAATGAATCTTGGACTAGGCTTTCCTTTCTTGCGAAATTGCATAACACCCTTCATAGGCAAGACTTTTAACAATACCCAGTCATCGACACAAAACTCTAAGTCCCTTCGTCGCACATCTGAGTATGACTGCTATCGGCTTTGAGCTGTTAACAACCTCTCCTGAATGAGCTTAACCTTCTCCACTATCTGTTGTACTAAGTCGGTTCCAATCAACCCTGACTCACCTACCTCGAACCATCCAATGAGGGATCTTCAGTTTTTCCCATACAATGCCTCATAAGGTGCCATCCCGATGCTGGAGTGATAACTATTATTGTATGCGAACTCAATAAGAGGCAAGTGGTCATCCCAACTTCCCTTGAAGTCTAAAGCGCATGCCCGTAACATATCCTATAGTGTCAAAATTATGTGCTCAGCCTGGCCATCTGTCTGAGAGTGAAAGATTGTACTAAGGTTAACACGTGTTCCCAGTCCTTTCTGGAAGGACTTCCAGAAGTTGGCCGTAAATTGTGCTCCTCTCTCAGAGATAATAGATATTGGGACACCGTGTATCCTAACAATCTCTCTAATATAGAGCCCTACATAGTCTTCGGCCGTAAAAGTAGCCTTGAAGTGGGATGATTTTGTTAGTCTATCAACAATTACCCAAATAGAGTTAAACTTGTGATGCGATTGAGGTAACCCTGTAATAAAATCCATATTAATTGCTTCCCATTTCCACAAAGGAATGGCTATCTCCTGAACTAGCCCAGCGGCCTTTTGGTGCTCAACCTTCACCTATTGGTAGTTAGGACATTGTGCCACAAACTCAGCAATTTCCTTCTTCATCCCGTGCCACCAATAAATCTCCTTAATATCATGGTACATCTTTGTCGAACCAGGGTGAATAGAATAACGGGAATGATGTTCCTCTTCCATAATCCTTGTCGAAGCCCTACAACATTCGGAACACATAACTGACCGCTATATTTGAGGACTCCATCTCCTGCTATATCAAATGCTAAAGATTGTTGATCCTGAGCCTTGGCTCTGAGCTGCTCTAAGCTAGGATCCTCTTGTTACCGTGCTTTACTACTACAACTAGAGATGATACGGTTGTATCCTGAATTGTCACTCCACTATCGTCTACCTCTAACAATCTGACTCCCAAGCTAGCTAACTGATGAGGCTCTCACGCTAGGTCACACTTCTCAAAGCTAAATGGGATAAACTACCCATAGATCTTTGACTGAGGGCATCGGCTACCACATTTGCCTTTCCTGGATGATATAAAATGTCCACGTCATAGTCTTTCAATAACTCAAGCCATCGACGATGTCGCAGATTTAACTCCTTATGTCTAAAGATATATTGAAGGCTCTTATAATATGTAAAGATGTCAACATGAACGCCATACAAATAGTGTCTCCAAATCTTTAACGCATGCACAACTGTAGCCAACTCTAAATCGTGGGTCGGATAGTTCTTCTCATGCTTCCTCAACTTCCTTGAGGCATATGCTATAACCTTACCATGTCGCATTAGAACATATCCCAACCCAAAACTAGAAGCATCACAGTACAGCACAAATCCCTCTAAACCTTTTAGGAATGCTAGAACTGGTGTTGATGTCAACCTGTCCTTCAGCTCCTGGAAACTATGCTCGCAAGCTTCAGTCCACTGAAACTTAACTACTTTCTGAGTCAGTTTTGTTATTGATGTTGAAAGTGAAAAAAACCCCTCTACAAACCTTTTGTAGTACCCAGCTAACCCTAAGAAACTGCAAACCTCTGTCGGAGTTGTGGGTCTAGACCAAGTCTTCACAGCCTCAATCTTCTGTATATCAACCATAATTCCCACACCTAATACAATATGGCCTAGGAAAGCCACAGAGCTCAACCAGAACTCACACTTAGAGAAGTTTGCATAAAGTTCCTACTCTAGAAGAACCTGAAGGACTGCTCGCAAATGATATGCATGCTTATCTTTTGAATGCGAATAGACCAAAATATCATCAATAAATACAATCACAAATGTATCTAGATACGGCCTGAATATGCTATTCATTATGTCCATAAACACTGTCGGGGCATTGGTCAATCCAAAAGACATAACCAAAAACTCAAAATGCCCATATCTAGTTCTAAAAGCTGTCTTCGGAATATCTTTCTCCCGAACTCGTACATGATAGTACCCTAATATCAAATCAATCTTCGAGAAGTACTTAGCACCTTGTAGTTGATCAAACAAGTCATCGATCCTTGGAAGGGGATACCTATTCTTTATAGTAGCCTTGTTCAACTGTCGATAATCGATACACATCCTTAGCGAGACATCCTTTTTTCTCACAAATAATACTGGTGCACCCCATGGTGAAGCACTGGGCCTGATAAGGCCTTTATCAAGTAAATCTTTCAACTGATCCTTTAACTCCTTCAGCTCAGCAGGAGCTATTCTATAAGGAGTGATAGATATGGGTTGTGTACCTGGTATCATATCAATAGAAAAATCAATTTCCCATTCTGGAGGGATACCAGAAAGCTCGTCTGGAAATACATCTAGAAACTCATTAACTACCAAAATAGACTGAAGAGTCGGTGGTTCTGCATCTATATTATGAACACGAACAAGATGATAAATACAACCCTTAGTAATCATCCTCCTTGCCTTAAGATAGGAAATAAACCTACCTTTCGGCGTTGTTGTATCACCTTTCAATTCCCAAATTGCCTCTCCTAGAAAGTGATATCTAACAATCTTTGTCTGACACTCAACATTAGCATAACACGACACTACCCAGTTGATACCCATAATGACGTCGAAATCGACCATCTCTAACTCTACCAGGTCTACAGAGGTCTGACAGTCGATAATTTCTATCGTGCGACCTCGATAGAGTCTCCTAGCAAAAATAGGCTCACCAACTGGTGTAGATACAATAAAGGGTCGATCTAATGACTCTACTACTATACATAACTTTCCCGCAATAAATAGAGTGACATAAGAAAATAGATCCAAGATCTATTAAAGCATAAACACAATAGGAGGAAACAATTAATGCACCTGTCATAACATTTGGTGATGACTCTGAATCCTGTCGGCCGACTAGTGAATATGTACAGTTCTGGCCACTACCAAAACTAAATGCTCCTTCTCTGCCTCCACCATTATCTCTACCCGCTTAAGTTTGGGGTCTACTCTCTGTAGACTGTGTTGATGAGGAAGAACCTACTATTGACTCGGTCGACTGACCTATACAACCCTGACCTACAATCAGGTAGTTCCTCTACCCATGCCCCTGCTGTTCACAAGAATAACACCTGTGGAACCCTGCCTGCACCTCGCGAAATGCATCATACCACAAGTAGCGCAATGCGGCGGTGTTGTCCTAGCGTTGCCTGAACCCCTCTGCTAGTGATAGCCTGATGCTCGTGAACCCTCACATGTGACTAACTATCCCTAACGATCAATCTACTACCCTGAAACTGCCCTGTGGAGGTCTAGGTGGCCTACTAAAATATCGGGGTTTGGGACCGCCCTAAAAATCTCCCAGTGAACCAACGGGCCTAGCCCTCTTCTTTCTCTCTCTCTCGACCCTCTCACTCATATACTGTAGATGTCAACGATCCTCTATGCCTTGTGCAAAGGCCTGAATTTGTGAGATATCCATGTTATCATTTAGTGCAGCGGTAGAACAAGCATCAATATAGTCTGAGTCAAGCCCTCCCACAAATCTACGCACCTTGTCATTCATCATATCAACAAATGCTGGTGCATATCTAGCCAATGAATCAACTCTCAGCCCGTACTCTCGGACACTCATGCTACCCTGTCTAAGGTTCAGAAGCTGGTCCACCCGGTTATCCCTAATCTCTAGAGGCAAATAGTGATCTATAAAAGCTTCTGTAAAATTATCCCAAGTGGGTAGAGATGTATCTTTTCCCCTAGATCTCTCCCAAATTTTGTACCACAATACTGCAACATCACGCAATCGAAATACTGCTAACTCAACTGACTCAGTCACTGAGGCATGCATGACTCTGAATATCCTATGAAGTTGATCAACAAAGTGCTGAGGGTCCTCTCTACGATCTGTCCCTATAAGCTATGGAGGATTCAAGGCAAGAAATTCACAAACTCTTGAACTTCCAGGCCCTTCAGAAGGTTCGGCAACATCTAGCGCAACTGGCTAGCGTTGTGCAGCTACTAATTGTGCTAACATACATACTGCACTCTTGAAATCCTGGTTAGACGGAATATGAGGAACTAGAGGTGGTACTGTTGGTGGAGCCAGGGGTCCTACAGCCCTCAAAGGCTCTTAAAGCAGTGGAAAAGCTAAAGGGGGCTGAGAAGATGTCTCCCCCTAGGTCTCACAATGTGCTACCTCCACCTGTGGTACCTCGTCGGTACCCTTGCCTGCAACTATATCTAGCCCTTGGCAAGTAGTGGTTTGTTTGGTGTCAGCCATCTCTATTTTCTTCCAAATATCAATTATAAGCCAGAAACCTCAACCCTTAAGACACCACTCTATAGCACGAGGTGAGAAAAATAATGATAGTCATTCTAACATGCCTGGTAGCTTCTTGTTTATCGAATGTGGTGCACAACACATTTATATATTCGACGTTGCTCTAATACTAAGTTTGTAACGAACCAAACTCAAGGGGCGCAACTGGCTCCTAATGCCAAAACTCAGGCCCGAGCCGACCCTGCTGAACCATTTGCTACTAGCGCATGGCACACACACTAGCCAATTGGATAGAATTCAATCATGCTGCTGAGGAGGTCTACTGGGTCATCTGTCGGGACCTGCATGCATGAATGCAGCGCCCCTAGGAAATGGGGCGTCAGTACAAAATAATGTACAAAGTATGAAAGGCTATAGACTAAATAAGCAAGTATCATAATATACTCAAAGCAATCAGATAAGGAAATCAAAATTTAGATAAGCATGCTAACCCACTATTGAATCTAAAAATACAAAAATTATCAAACAACAACCTAACCAAGCCCCCATAAGCTCTGCGGGTACAAACAACATACCACCCACTTAGGCCCCCAATAGCCCTGAAGGTGCCAAATCAATCTACATACCCCTATCGGTAGCCCCTTGTCTTTGTAAGAAGTCACGTAGCCCTTTTTGGCAATGACATAGCTATGTAGGCAGTGCATAGCTCTCTTAAGTAACATCATAGCTTTGTGGGCTGCACATAGCCCTCTTTTGCATCAACATAACCCTTTAGGCAACAGATAGACCTCTTTGTCGTCAAAATAGCCCCGTAGGCAACACATAACACTCTTTGAAATCAATATAGCATTGTGGACAACACAAAGCCCTCTTTGGAAATAATATAGTCCTATTAGACAACATCATAGCCCCCATAGGCAGTTCATAGCTCAATAGCTAACCACAATAGCCCCAAGGGCGACAACAAACAATTGAAAAGGGCGAAGGCGAGTAATTTAGTTATAAACAATATTTATGAATAGTCTCCAAGTCGTTCCTAACTTAGGGTCATTCTTAATAGATTATGAGTCCCTAAAATAAGGGTTTATAACCACTCAATCAGCCAACCACTCACAATTACATCTACAAGATCACCAACATTAACTACCCTATTATATCACTCCCAATCTCTACGGAAACATGCCAAAAGAAGGGAATAGTCTTAACATACCTTTTCCTTTATAATTTATGCTGAAAAAACCTCTGTATGCACCACTACAACACTAAAGAAAAAGGTAAAATCAATCAGTAATTAAGGCTAAAAATTACTACGACAATTCGACAATCGATACGAATTCCTATCATAAATTACTATCCAAGACCTGAGGTATCCGTAAACTGATAAAAGGTGATTCCTGCCTTTCTTTACACTCCCAGAACACTTGAATAAAATCAATCCACTGGAAAAAAAACATGTTGCCACAACCTCCACGGAGCTACACCACTCAATGCACCGTGAAAATTATACCAAAACGACGAGCTATCGACGTAGGGCATTTTTGATAAGGAGCCAAAACGAGATCATAAACACACAAGGATAATTTGAGGAGTAATTCTCTGATTTTCGTGGGTTTCTTCTGAGTTGGAATGAATAAAAATGAAGAAGATATTATCTCCTAAGCTTCCACCGACCTAGGGTACCCACCTCATGTGCCTTCTTGCGTAGTCTTACAAAAACGCAAATATCTCTCTATTTTGGAGTTGTATGAACGAACCATTTGATGCATTGGAAACTACACTCGTAGAACTTCAATTTAATGGGTGGTGGGCACCATAACTCTTTATAGATTAGGAGAAAACTTTTGAGACATTTGTACCAATTTCAGAGAAATCTTTAAAAAGGAACTTACGATAACTTTCGCCAACTTTTATTTTGCGACTTAACTTACTTCAAAAATTGAGATACAACCGTTGAACACTTAAAATATGACATTCTACATCATTCTTAATTTGTTACTCACCCTCCTTGTCTTTTCTCGAAGGTACAAGTTAATTTAGACGTTTCAAAAAGTTGAGGTGTTACACTTACCTTCATGTTTTCTTCCACATTTTGCAGAATTAGGCCTAGCCACATAAGAATCACCACTATTACCTTCTTGAGGTTTAGGGTTAGACACCATATCCTTGTTGACCCTATGGGGAGCACTAGAGGAGCCTTGGTTGGAGAACCTTTGTTTGAACATTGGACGACCTTGTCCATCAGACCTAGCATTAGAGAAGCTCCCATCACCGGTCCTAGCTCTTTTCACCTCCATTTTCTTTTTCTTGAGTTTCTCTTCCTCTATTTGTTGGGCATACACAAAAGACGTGAGATATTCATATCATGATGGAGCGTTGCCGAATGACACTTTTACTACCAAGCCAGACACACCCATCAGAAACCTGCTCATCTCATCCCTCGAATCCACCACCATAGTTGGAGCATACTTGGACAATGGAGTGAATTGTAGTGCATACTCTTTCACGCTCATGCTTCCTTGACAAAGGTTAATAAACTCTTCCACCTTAGTTTCCCTCAACTCTCAGGGAAAGAACCTATCAAGAAATGCCGATTTAAACACTTCCCACTCTATGGGACCCACTCCTACCGGCCTATTGTTCTTCCATTGATTATACCATACTTGTGCAACACATTTTAATTGGTAAGCGACCAACTCCGCTTTCTCTACCGAAGTCACCCACATAATAGAAAGTATTTTATAAATATCTTCCACAAATTCTTGAGGATCCTCTTCCACTTTGGAGCCATGAAATTCGGGAGGGTTCATTCTAGAAAAATCCCTAACCCTTGAAGCAGCAGAATTCACATTAGGATTCACATGAGTCACAACATCTCTATTTGCTTGAGCCGTCAGTGCAAATAGTATTAATCGAAGCTTAATTAGCTTAAGAAGCATTTTCATTCACATTGTCACCCTCCATTCTTCTTGCATTAACCCTTCATGTATTCATATCCTGAAGACACAAGAGAAGGATTAGGAGAGGGACTTTATAGAGTTAGACTCTATGGCACAACTTAAGAGTAATGAAAGAAGTGTAGTTTCCTAAACATCTTATTGCTTCTCATTCATAAGTGTGGCGTGCTTAACACTTATGAACAAGACTCTACTAGACATGGCTTATGAGACATCATCCTAGAATCATTTTAAACTTTGTGCTCTGGTAACCAAGTTTTTCATGACCTAGGGGTACCCCCTAGATGTAACAAGGCACATAGAACCCCGAAAGGCACCATGTAAGCCACTTAGCATCTCATAACATAAGCATAGAACAATAAAGAATAAAAAACGCATTTCAAGTCCAAAATTTTCATAAGGGAAAGTGGAAGTCTAGAGTTGTCTCAACATAGACATCTATTACAATACTTGAATTCAATAGGGACACGGCCCATACAACGTAATCCGAAAGGGAAATACAAGAATGAAACTACTAAGTGAAAACATCCGTCTTCGAATCATGAGGACTCGCCAATAAGCTTGGAGAAATGAGCAATTCCAAGATTTATCCACAATGGGGACCACCTTGAGAACCGGACCCTACACTTGAGGAAAATGTAGGAAAATATAGGTTAGTACAAAAATGCACCAAGTATGATAGCCATGCAAAAAATCATGAAAACATGCTAAAAGGGACATTTTAGTTGAATGCATGCAATTTACTAAGTTACAACATCATTTTGAATATAATGGAAAAGCGTAAGTTATAAGCGTAACCAACTCAAAGATCATCATATCATAAGAGGAACATACCATAAATACCCTCAAAGCGTACTTTTGCAATGCATGGATAAGATCCCATAATATCACCCATACTAAGTAAAGCTTCTTGAGTAGTTATAGTCCATAATTCATATTCTTGTTCATACTAGCATAGTGGGATATGCCTTAACCGACATAGACCATGTGATGTTAACATGGAATCCGATGTCTACCCCACACCGAAAAAGGGTTGTCCTACTTGCCTAAGGTAGAACCATACTCTTAGCTTAGGTGGATCCACTATCTAAATACCTATGAGGGCACATAGTTTATGGGATAAGGGGATTGCTACTAGAAAACCTGACCTCTACTATCGTGAGGGCTTCCATCCCAAGATATTGCTCCTACAAACCCGACCTCTACTATCGTGAGAGCTTCCATCTCATACCACTATCCACTCGGTGCTAAGCATTAATTCCCATAGAGTTCATATTGAGTCTTAACTTAAGTTCATATTCATTGGAAGAATGTCTTGACACTCAATACAACATAACTCCTAGTATAGCTCATAGATTAAATAGGTGAGAATAGCCTTTCAACCTTAGAATCATCATATTATGCAAAAACCTTTCACATCATATAATATTCATACATAGGTGTGTATATTAGGATAACCTTTCAAAAACACAACAACTAAATCATAATCATAATCATAATCACTTTACTCTCAAAGTGGTCTTAAAGCATATTCATAAATCTCACAATCATGGATAATCCTCATACTTTACCCTTCAAGTACCATCGATCATATTCCATCAACACATCTAGGATTAATACATTAGACATGGATGATAACATGATTCAAATAGCTCAATTACTACAAGCATAATCTCATAATATTCTTATTTCATCAATTCACCCACATCACAAGGTCATAAATTAGGAATATGGGGATTTCATGGATTCTTGGGAATTTCAACATAAAAACCATAATAAATCACCAATTCAATCATAATATAAAGTAATTCAAACATTAGAATCATTTTTGAAAGGAATCCATGACTTGGAGTCAAACCCTAGCTTTTGGGGAATTTTTATCTTTGAAATTGAGTTTTCAAGGGACTCCATAGATGAATTCTATCCATGAATGAAAATCTACGATACCTTAGCAATGAAATCCAATGAATTTGAGTAGAAAACCTTGCTCGTCCAACCCTAGCTTCAACTTCCTTCTTGTTCTTCCTTGAAGTTCTAGAGAGAGTTTTTGGGAAAAGTTGGTTTTGATTTGGGATTTTGGAATTATTAGGAAGATGACTTAATTTAGGTGTATTAAATCATAATATATTTAGTCTAATTGAGTGTAAAACTACGTCGCTTAATATTAACTAAAACTGAAAAACCCCAAAGTGCACCTAAACTTAACTGCCAAAAAGCAGTTCCAGGCCACACCCATGACCCACCACTGACAGACCATGGTTGGACCCACGGCCCGTGCTGGTGAATTATGGTTTGGTTTCAGAGACCTGGTTCTTGGGGCCTCCATCACGATCCCTCACCCACAGGGCGTGGGTGGACCAACGAGGCGTAGGTCCCCCATCCGTAGGTCATTTCCAGGGAATTACTAGGGTCTTCCTCAAGGACCCATGGTTCGTCCTTGGAGTTCGTACCTTGACATTCTAACATGAAACCATTTATTTCTAAGTATGGGGAGTTACTTTTATGACTCTAACCTTCAAGTTTAGCCTACTAGTTTCCGGAGTGTTACACTACATCCATCAAAGAGAACAGGAATAACCTTAACCTCATGGAATCTTATGAAATTTTCTTTAACACAAATGGCCCCCACACCTCCACAACGTTCTTAAGATGTTCATATAGATCCTCATGAGCTAAACCACCAAACATTTCTTGTAGTTAGAGAAATTGTATCATTGTTTCAATTACATAAAATATTGCCCTCCAACTGTGGGAGGTATACGAATGGCTCATGTGATTTGAATGATGTTACATGCATATCATTTAGATTACCCATGTTGTCATTTTTACCGTAGTGACTATTGTTTTCACCATCGTCATCACTCATTGTACTAGACCTACAAAACAACAAAAGACAACACAACGCAACAATCTACTACAACTAAATAAATTTACAAACTACTTTCTCAAACACAATTCTTAACTACCATTCCCCGGCAGCGGCACCATTTTTTATAATGCTCAATGTACTTTTCATAAACAATTAAAAGATTAAGTGATTGTTGTGAGTAAAAATAGCTAACTAAGAGTTGGGGTCGAATCCCACAAATAATGATATATCAAAGAAAATTCTATCAAGAAATTTGAAGTGTAAAATTATTCATTTGCAATCGTAATAAAAAGCAAGTGGGTGGATGATTCCATGAATTTGATAAAAGGATTTGGTTACAATAGTCACGATTAAGCAAGAATTTCATAGAATTTGTGAAGTGATAAGTAATCTAGGGGTGCCAAGACTGGAAATCAATGTCACAAAGGGGCAATTGTGTTGCTCCATAGTAATGAACATTTATGTATAGGTTGGGCCATCTTCAATGACACTAATCTTCTTTCGATCTCATAGCCTTATATCATAGAATCTCATTTCGGTCTTATCTATGTGCTATATTGAACAACCCAATACCTTACACTATTCTCTTTTTTTGATGCAGTAATAGGGAAAATAGATCTGACTCATAACCTCTATTTTCAAGAAAGTTAAAGACATCAAACCTAAATTGCAAGTATCAATCTAATTACCCACTCCAATCAATCTCTTTCGAACATCAATTGGAAATAAAAAATTGGAACTAAGTTTACAACCTTAATTCATAAATTCACCTCATGATAATTAGCTCAAATCTATGTATGAACAGCAGCAAAATAGAGCATAACACAATACCCGCTGCATTAAACCAACACTCCATCCCATAATTGCACCCCTAGATTTTTGAGTTTTAGCCACCCATCACAAAGAGTAAAGAAATTATTCCTTTCATGAAAGCAGCCATGGGTAACATGAAATAAAGCAATTGCAGAAAAACCCACTTTGAATTCAACTTTAATATATCAATTTCAATAACAAACACTACATAAAAACCCTTAAATTGAGGAGGTTTTACTGTGGAGGGTAATATAACCCCCGAAAATTACATCAAATTGCGGAGGATTAAGTAACCCCTCCAATTTCTAAGCAATTTGTCGGGGATCCTTAATTTCTGTAATCCTCAAAATGAAAATCCTAAAATATCAATGCAAGTACTTTTTCTTTTCCTAACCATTTTTTCTAATTTTTTGTACTCTTTATAAATCTCTTTCAAATCGTTCCTCCCTACCTCTCTTCTCTCTATCTTGCACACTAATTAATATCTTAGGGTTTCTGTGTATCTAATATTAGGGTTCAAAGATGAGGACGAAGAAGAAACAATGGAACCGCTGTCATTGGATTCACCGGAGGCAGCATTTGGAAATTTAAATTTGACGTCGTCGAGTCCTCCAGTGGTGGCATCGATGTGTATGTATCTCTGACATGCGTATGTCAGATCATTGATTTCGTTGCCAAAGAAAGGAGGTATTTTCGTATACCTACCTCAAGGTAACTTGAAACATCTCTCTAGGTATCCTTCCATATCTTATAAACTCCATCCTCACAATTTATGTCATGTTGTAGATGTGAAGCTACAAGTTAGTATATTTTTCGTCTGCTTAGTGTCATTTTTGTTGAAAATCTAGTATAAATTGGTTAAAAAAATTGATTTGTTTGGTGTTGATTGTAGAAAATTTTGAATATTTGTTTAGTATTTGGTTTCGATGTGTTCGATTTTAGGCGTATGAAATGTTTGATGTGGTCAATACACAAGTCTAACTATGAGTGAGAGGGGAGAGAGAGAGAGACAGAAAAGGGATAGGCTCGCCGGTTCACATTGAGATTTTCAGGGTAGTCCCAGACCTCGATATTCTAGTAGGCTACCTAGACCTCCACCATAGGAGTTCCAGGGTAGTAGATTTGATCATCAGGATAGTCAGGCCCAGGTGAGGGTTTACGAGAATCAGGCTCTCAGCAACAGAGGGGTTCAAGACAGGCTAGGACAGCACCGCCGCGTTGCGCTACTTGAGGTAGAATACATTTTGAGAGGTGCAGGCAGGGTTCCATAGGTTGTTATTCTTGTGGATAGGAGGGTCCTGGGTGGAGTAACTGCTCGACCATAGGTTAGGGTGGTATAAGTCAGTCGACCAGGTCAGTAGTAGGTTCTTCCTCATCAGCACAGTCTACAGGGCATAGACCCCAGACTTCAGCAGGTAGAGGTAGAGGTGGAGGTAGAGAGGGAGCATCTAGTTCTAGTAGTGGCCAGAACCATACATATTCACTAGACGACTGACAAGACTCAGAGTCATCACCAGATGTTGTGAAAGATGCATTAATTGTTTGCTCCCATTTTGTTTATGCTTTGATAAATCCTGGATCTACTTTGTCTTATGTTACTCCATTTATTGCGGGGAAGTTATGTATAGTAGCAAAGTCATTAAATCGACCCTTTATTGCATCTACACTAGTTGGTTAGTCTATTATTACCAAGAGAGTCTACCGAGGTTGCAAGGTAGAAATTATCAACCATCAAACCTCTATAGACTTGGTAGATTTAGAGATGGTCGATTTCAACGTCATTATGAGTATGGACTGGTTAGCATCTTGTTATCCTAATGTTGAGTGCCGGACAAAGATACAGCAACGCCGAAAGGTAGGTTTATTTCCTATCTTAAGGCAAGGAGGATGATTACTAAGGATTGTATTTATCATCTTGTTCGCGTTCATGATATAAATTCAGAACCACCGACTCTTTAGTCTATTCCGATAGTTAATGAGTTTCTAGATGTATTTCCAAATGAGCTCCCTAGCATCCCTTTAGAACGAGAAATTGATTTTGCTATCGATATGCTACCAGGTACACAACCCATATCTATCCGTCCTTATAGAATGGCTCATGCTGAGCTAAAGGAGTATAAGGATCAGCAGAAAGACTTGCTGGATAAAGTCTTTATCAGTCCTAGTGCTTCACCATAGGGTGCGCCAGTGTTATTCGTAAGGAAGAAAGATGGCTCGCTAAGAATGTGTATCGATTACCGACAGCTGATTAAGGCAACTATAAAGAATAAGTATCCCCTTCCGAGGATAAATGACTTGTTTGATCAGTTACAAGGTGCTAAGTGCTTCTCAAAGATTTATTTAAGATTAGGGTACCACCAAATACGAGTTCTGGATAAAGACGATCCAAAGACAACTTTTAGAACCAGATATGGACACTTTGAGTTCTTGGTAATGTCTTTTGGATTAACTAATACCCCGGCAGTGTTCATGGACCTGATGAATAGTATATTCAGGTTGTATCTAGACTTGTTTGTGATTGTATTTATGATGATATTTTGGTGTATTCACGTTCAAAAGCTGAGCATGCAAATCATCTGTGAGCAGTCCTTCAGGTTCTTCGAGACCAAGAAATTTATGCAAAGTTTTCTAAGTGTGAGTTCTGGTTGGACTCTGTAGCTTTCTTAGGCCATATTGTATCAAATGCAGGAATTGCGGTTGATACACAAAAGATTGAGGCTGTAAAAACTTGGCCAGACCCATGACTCCGACTGAGGTTTGTAGCTTCTTAGGGTTTGTTGGGTACTATGGAAGGTTTGTAGAGGGGTTTTCTTCACTTTCAGCACCATTAACAAAGCTGACACAAAAAGCAGCTAAGTTCCAGTAGATAGAGGCTTGCGGGAATAGTTTCCAGGAGTTGAAGGACAGATTGACATCAGCACCAGTTCTAGCATTGCCAGAGGGTTTAGAAGGATATGCGGTGTATTTTGATGCTTCTGGTGTTGGGTTGGGATATGTCTAAATGCAATATGGTAATGTTATCACATATGTTTCATGGTAGTTGAGAAAGCATGAGAAGAACTATCCGACCCACGATTTAGAGTTGGCTGCAGTTGTGCATGCGTTAAAGATCTGGAGACACTATTTGTATGGCGTTCATGTTGACGTCTTTACAGATCATAAAAGCCTTCAATATATCTTTAGACATAAGGAGTTAAATCTGCGACAGCGTTAATGGCTTTAGTTACTGAAAGACTACGACGTGGATATTTTATATCATCCAAGAAAGGCGAATGTTGTAGCCTATGCCCTTAGTCGAAGATCTATGGGTAGTTTATCCAATTTAGGAGTTGAGAAGCATGAGCTAGCGCGAGAGCTTCATTAGTTAGCTAGCTTGGAAGTCAGATTGTTAGAGGCAGACGATAGTGGGGTAACAATTCAGGACACAGCCATATCATCTCTAGTTGTAGAAGTAAAATCATGGCAACAAGAAGATCCTAGCTTAAAGCAGCTCAGAGCCAAGGCTCAGGATTTAGCATTTGATATAGTAGGAGATGGAGTCCCTAGATATAGAGGTCGATTGTGTGTTCCAAATGTTGCAGGGCTTCGACATTGGATTATGGAAGAGGCACATCATCCCCGTTATTCTATTCACCCTGGTACGATGAAGATGTACCATGATATTAAGGAAATCTATTGGTGGCACGGGATGAAGAAGGACGCTGCTGAGTTTGTGGCATAGTGTTCTAAATTCCAACAGGTGAAGGTTGAGCACCAAAAGCCCGCTGGGCTAGTTCAGGAGATATTCATTCCTTTGTGGAAGTGGGAAGCAATTAATATGGATTTTACTACAGGGTTACCTCGATCACATCGCAAGTTTGACTCTATTTGGGTAATTGTTGATAAACTAACAAAATCATCCCACTTCTTACCAGTGAGGGCTACTTTTACGGCTGAAGACTATGCAGGGATCTATATTAAAGAGATTGTTAGGCTACACAATGTCCCAGTATCTAATTTCTCTAATAGAGGAGCACAATTTACCACCAACTTCTAGAAGTCCTTCCAGAAAGGACTGGGGACACAGGTTAATCTTATTACAACCTTTCACCCTCAGACAGATGGCCAGGCTGAGCGCACAATTTTTACACTCAAGGATATGTTACGGGCGTGCGCTCTAGACTTCAAGGGAAGTTGGGATAACCACTTGCCTCTTATTGAGTTCGCATACAATAATAGTTATCATTCCAGCATCGGGATGGCACCTTATGAGGCTTTGTATGGGCGAAAATGCAGATCCCCCTTTGGATAGTTCGAGGTAAGTGAGTCAGGGATGATTCGACCCAACTTATTATAGCAGACAGTGTAGCAAGTTAAGCTCATTCGGGAGAGGTTGCTAATAGCTCAAAGATGACAGAAGTCATACTCAGATGTGCGAAAAAGGGACTTAGAATTTTGCGTCGATGACTGGGTATTCTTAAAAGTCTCACCTATGAAGGGGGTTATGAGAATTGGCAAAAAAGTCAAGCTTAGTCCCAGATTCATTGGGCCATACCAGGATCCTTTGGAGGGTAGGACGAGTGGCTTATGAGTTAGAATTGCCTTCGAGGCTAGAGTTTGTTCATCCAGATTTCCATGTGTCGATGCTACGAAAGTGCGTAGGAGACCTTTCTCGAGTTGTCCCAGTTGAGGATGTTCAGATCACAGAGGAGTTATCCTACAAGGAAACTCCAGTTGCCATATTAGATCGATAGGTCTGTAAATTGAGGACCAAAGAGGTGCCTTCGGTTAAAGTATTATGGAGAAATAAGAATAGAGAAGAGGTGACCTAGGAAGCTGAGGATGGCATGAGATCCAAATATCCTCACTTGTTTCATACCCCAAGGTGATGGCATAACAGTTTATATTAGTGCAGTGAGGTTAGATACCTATTTGATTTTTTTTTACATTATAGCTTATTATTATGGTTGTTTTCATTGTATTTTTTATCGCACTGTTACTGCGGAGCTATAGTGCATAGCTGTTTATGTCGTCCTGTAAGACATCGAGGCTAGAATTTCTGCGTTTCACGTTCCTGGATAGTCACATTTACAAAGGATACTCTGCCTAAATTTTAAAAACTCCTAAGAACTTAACCATGTGACTCAAATTTTTCATTAGAGCACGAATGTTTCTAAGGGGGGAAGGATGTAACACCCCAACTTTTCAAAACGTCTAAATTAACTCGTACCTTCGTGGAAAGGAAAGGAGGGTGAGTAATAAATTAAAAATGATTTTATATGTAATATTTGAAGTGTTCAGGGGTTGTATCTCAAGTTTTGAAGTTAGGTAAGTCACAAAATAAAGTTGGTGAAAGTTATCATAAGTTCCTTTTTAAAGATTTCTCTAATATTTAGGTCAAATGTCTCATAGGTTTTCTCCCAATCTATAAAACTTTATGGGGCCCACGACCCATTAAATTGAAGGTCTACGAGCCTAGTTTTCAATGCATTAAACAATTCATTCATACGACTTCAGAATAGAGAGATATTCACGTTTTCGCAAGACTGCGCAAGCAGGCACGTGAGGTGGGTCCCCAAGATCGGTGAAACCTTATAAGATAGCATTTTTTTCATTTTTCTTCATTCCAAATCGTAAGAAACCCATGAAAATCAGAGGTTTACTCCTCAAATCATCCTTGTGTGTTCGTGATCTCTTCTTAACTCCTTATCAAAAATTGCCCTATGTCGCAAGCTCATTTTTTTGGTATAATTTGCATGGTGAATTGAGCGGTGTAGCTCTGTGGAGGTTGTGGCAGAAGGGTTTTTTCAGTGGATTGATTTTATTCGAGTGTCCTAGGAGTGTAAAGAAAGGTAGGAACCATCTTTTATCAGTTTATGGATACCTTAGGTCTTGGATAGTAATTTACAATAGGAATTTGTATCGATTATCGAATCGTCATAGTAATTCTTTTCCTTAATTACTGTTTGATTTTACCTTTTTCTTTAGTGTTGTAGGGGTGCGGGCAAAGGTATTTTCAGCATAAATTATAAAGGTTAAGGTATGTTAAGGCTATTCCCTTCGTTCGACATGTTTCCTTAGAGCTTGAGAGTGATACAATAGGGTAGTTAATGTTGGTGATCTTGTAGATGTAATTAAGAGTGGTTACCTGATTAAGTGGTTATAAACCCTCATTTTAGGGACTCATAATCTGTTAAGAACAACCCTAAGTTAGGAACGACTTGGAGACTATTCATATATATTGTTTATAGCTAAATTGCTCGCCTTTAGCCTATTCAATTGTTTGTTGTCACCTTTGGGGCTATTGTGGTTAGTTGTTGAGCTATGAACTGCCTATGGGTGTTATAATGTTGTCTAATGGGATTATGTTATTGCCAAAGAGGGCTATATGTTGCCCATGGGGCTATATTGATGTCAAAGATTGTAATGTGTTGCCTATAGGGCTATTTTGACGGCAAAGAGGGTTATGTGTTGCCTATAGGTCTATGTTGATGTAAAAGAGGTGTATGTGCAGCCCACAGAGCTATGATGTTGCCTAAGAGGGCTATGCGCTGCCTACGGGGCTATATCGTTGCAAAAAAAGGCTATGTGACTTCTTACAAAGACAAGGGGCTACCGATAGGGGTATGTAGATTGATTTGGCACCTTCTAGGCTTATAGGGGCCTAGGTAGGTGGTATGTTGTTTGTACCTACCGAGCTTATGGGGGCTTTGTTAGGTTGTTTTTTGATCATTTTTGTATTTGTAGATTCAATAGTGGGTTAACATGCTTATCTAAATTTTGATTTCCTTTCCTGATTGATTTTGATATATTATGATACTTTCTCATTTAGTCTATAGCCTTTCATACTCTGTACATTATTTCGTACTGACGCCCCATTGCCTGAGGGGTGTTGCATTCATACCTGCAGGTCCTGACAGATGACCCAGTAGACCTCTTCAGTAGCAGGATTGACTTCTATCCAATTGGCTAGTCCTTTCCTCCGGAGCTGCCAGAGTTGGGAGGTTTGTTAACTTTTGTTGTATATATTTTTATGGGTAGGCTGGGGACCTGTTCCCGCCAATCTTTACTACTCATAGAGGCTTCCAGACTAGTGTGTGGGATGTATAGCTACGTTATGGCCATGTTGGCCTAGTTTGTTGGTTTGCTGAAGCTTGTGAGTTGTTTGATGTATTGTCTTGATATATACCTACTTTCCATTTTGGTATAGAGATCATGGTGGCCTCGACGGCCCAATCAGGACTTCTGTTCTAGTTGGATATTTCTTTATATTAACTCTTGGGAGTAGCTGTTTCTTTTATAGATCTGTTGATAGGGGCCTTCCCGGCCGAGGGTTTAGTTTTAAGCCGAGATATATTTGTTTGTTTTCTTGATTGCATGTAGTTGTCTTGTGCTAGTAGCAAATGGTTCAGTAGGGTCGGCTCGAGCATGAGTTTTGGCATTAGGAGCCAGTTGCGCCCTTTGAGTTTTGGGCGTGACACTAATACTATTGATTCATCATCAAAATTCCATTCCTCGATCTACTTTTTTCCTTGCATTTTTAGATCAACCACGTACCTATTTACCTGCTCCTTGAGATCTGAATCTGTACTATTCATTTCATTACCCATGATTCCTTAGTATTTGAATTTGACAAGAAAACATTGATTATCAATGTTTTGGTGCTTGCAAGAAGAGTGTGTGTATACTCTGTATGTTCAAACTGGTTCAATCATAAAGGGTGGAACTGACTCAAAAATCAGTGCTTCACTAGGTGATGCTTATGGAAAATCAGTATGGATTCCAGATCTTGAAAAGTGGGGTTTAATGCGTCCAAATTATGATAACTATGAAAGGGGTAATGTGGATATCTTCACTGGTAGAGGCAAATGTCTTAGCACACCAATTTTTTGCATAGGACTAAATCTATCTCTACCATTGGCTTGTCTTTTTTCTTTTTCTTTTATTTTCATGTTATGTATTTTGTTTTTCGCAGCTTAGTCATAATAAACGTCCATGTTTACTTTTCTTTCATTTCATCTTGTTGTGACAACTTTTCTTTCATTTCTATTAGAGCATCCCATGACTCAAAATGGAAACATCCTGTTACTGCCTCAGTTAACAGTGCCATTCTTGTCGACATAATTCAGCTATTATATACATGGAGTGGGCAAAATTCTTTTATAGGATGCATACAATACTATTGGGCTAGAGAATGTAAACCTTGGAGAACTTCAGTTTCTTAAAGATGGAAACTGATTAGATAAGTGGAACATGATTTTTATCCTTTCCATGATTGTATTCTTATAAACTATGGATTTGACAAGAGGGACAGTTCACCATCAGTACTAACATAGATTGGTTAGTATGTGACTTAGTAATGCTACAAATAATTTCTTTTGATTCACTTATGCAATTTGAAGATTTGCCTGTTTAAGCCTTTTCGTATCAATAAAAGAAACAACAAAGAGGAGGAGGATAAGGAAACCACCATAATTTGAAGCTGAGTGTACGATACATCACAACTTCTCTTAACTCGAGATGTGTTGAGACAACAGATACATCACAACTTATTGGTTATTTACTTTGTTTTTAGTATTGCTATTTGATAGAGTTAGCATGTTCTGCAACACTTTGTGGAGATCTTGAGGAAGAAGTAATTCCTCCAGATGTTCAGATGGAATGGTCTTTGTGGACTAGAGATCTGGAGGAAGAAGTAGTTCCTACTTGCAGGTGACACATATCTTAGGTCAACCCCCTTGCATCGAATTACTAGCAAATGAATTTTGTTCTGATACTTGTCATTTTCAGAAAACTTGGCATAGGGATTGTCCCCTATAGTCCTCTTGGACGAGGATTCTTCTCAGCAGGGGCAGAGTTGATCTAAAGCTTGCCTAATGGTGACTTTCGCAAGGTTAGACCACATAAATCAAAATTGTGACTGCTTATGTGTTCTCCACTTTATAGACATGTAAGCTGTGAATTTGCAGCGAGCATCAACTTGATGTTTTTAGTTGTATTTGAATTTAGTATCTTGTTATCTCTTTGTGCATTGATGTTTTACAGAGATTCTCAAAATGCTCTGTAAGGTAACTACAGCTATACAAAGGATGTTTCAACAAGTTTCCAATTAACTGTGAAGAAAGGGATGGTTTTAATTAACTATCAAATTGCTCTCTACCTTGAATTAGTGACTGATTCCAGCTTTATCATGCTCTACACATGCAGGAAATGGTGTAAAGTCGGAGCACTGGTGCACGAGTTGGGGCTATCAATTTCTTCTGCTAGTACCCTTTCCACTAAAACAATTGATAATAAATATGCTATTGTACTGGTAAAAGTGCAATGATAATGTTAGGCCAGAATAATAGTGCCAGTTCAAGTGGTGAAAATGCAAATGCAAATACAAATGGAAGTTTTTTGCCTCATTCTTTAGATTCTGATGCCATTTCTGATACTATTAAGTCTTTTTTCCCTATGGGTAGTGGTTCAACTGAAGGTAATTCTTCAGGTATGCAGTTCCAGAGTTTTCAAGAACACAATTTGATGTTAACAACAAGTAGCTAGAGCCAAGATTTGAAGCTCTCTTTAAAATCTTTTCAAGATCCTGTTTTGCTTCATAACCACCACATAGAACAATCACAAGCTCAGTTTCAAGCATCAAACTTCTTTTCTGGAAGCACCCTTCTTATCAGATTTGATGCTTCAGTCTGGCCTCAGCCTCAGACTCAGCAGCAGTAGCCAGTGGAACTCGATCGATTGGTTGTTGCTCGTGGTGCCAGTGGAGACACTAGCATGGCTTTTGGTGGTGGGGTAATTGCTGGAGAAAGTAGCTACTTGCTTAACTCTCAGCCTGCCCCGCCACTACAATTGTTCAGCCAAAATTAGTTTTTGTCTCAGAGGGGGGACCCCTTCAGTCCAGTTACTCACCTTCGATTCGTGCATGGATAGATCTATCAGCATTTGCTATTGCCACAGCTGATCCAATTCATCACCACCAACACCAACTCCATCAAGTTGTGTTGCCTATGTATTCAACATCAATTTCAGGTATTGGATTCACCTCAGAAGTAGGCAAATTCTCTGTCTTTCACATTCCTACATGAATCCAAGGTGAAATAGAGAAGCATAATGGTACTTCCGACAAACCATCCTCTGCTTCCTCTGATTCTCTCCATTGAATTAGCTTGACAACATACTCTCCCTTGATTTCCTGACAGGTAAATCACTTCACCATTTCAAATTCCATTGTATTCTACCAGCATTCTTGAAACGTAGTTTACTATTACATTGAGATTCATTTTAGGAACAAGTATTATACATCAAGATGGAAATGGGAAAGGACAAGTCAGAGAAAGGGCGATAATTCATTTATCAAGTATTTTCCTAATAAATATGCTCTTGTACTGTCTTTTCAGTATTTTCAATGTTCGGCATGCAGGTCTTTGTCTACATGTGAGTTTATATTGTGCGTCACAATTTAATTATGTCTCTTGTCTTTCCATTAACTCCTTTTCCGCGTACTTCATTATGTAGGAACGTTTCCATTGCTATTTCACTAGTCTATTGAGAGTTCATGACGTCACTTAATTAGGCAAATCTTTGTCTTATGCATTCAGCTTCCCCTGGAAATAAGATAAAACAGAGTTAACTAGTGCTTCCTGAAAGAATTCCAACAGTTGTGCATGATGTAAAGATCAATCTATACACCACTCATGCCAAGAAGCATGAGTGGAATTAAGCCACTCAGGCTTGCGAGTTGTGTCAAGGTAAGCTATCTACATCACACCCCCTTACGTGAACGCAAGATTCTTCTTGCACCAGAGCTGTCCTTTTATTAAATAGTGAGAACTGTTACAAAGTATATAGAAATACTATATAGAAAGGTCAGTATTGTTACTTTGAAAATATGTTGCTTACTTTCTTAATTACTGACTTGTCACTTTTTTGTGGCTTTTAGAGTTAAGTGCAGATGTTTTACCTAGGCTTGCAAAATTAAGTACGAGACAGGTATGTTGGACGAGCTTCTTTATATGGATATACCTGAAGAAAGTTATACACCATCCGGTCACTTTGTTCTGAACTATCCAAAAGTAATAGAACAAACATTACACCAACTTTCCTTCGTATTGACTAGCTTGTGATTTCGACTACTTTCTGACCTTAATCTTAATGTCTTATCCAATTTGTGTTTGTGTGTGTGTTTTACAGGCGATAAATGGAGGACTATGGATTCATGTACTCAGAAGAGAAGCTCAATGTCATAAGATCGTGATTTTCAGAACTATACAATGCATCAAATTTTTCTGTTTTTATGTTTTCTGTTTTTATGTTCTTTTGGTTTAAAGAAATAGTACTGTAAATTATATGACCTTGATATTACTTTATGTTAACTTCTTCATGATTTAGTTAATTCTTTATACCTTTTATTCCATAAAATATTTTATTAATTTAATTATTAATGTATTGGTTTAATTACTACAAAATTAGTTTGAAGAGTAGTTGTAGCTTAGTTTTATATAAACTACAATACGAAATTGAATATTAAAATTTCGTCAAAAGTGTTGCGGAAGTTATAACCCCGCAAAATGAAGTACAAAAAATTAATTGTTGAGGTTATAAACCCCCCACAAAATGAAATAAAATTATTTGGCCAAAAAAAGATTACGAAGGTTTAAACCCCCGCTATTTGTCTGTTGCGGGGGTTGCTTACAAACTCCCACAACTTAATAGCCACGGACCTAACAATGGGAGTTCTTGAAACCCCTGTAATAGTAAATTTTGGGGGTTCTAAACCCCAGCTATTTGTAATTTTAACTCTCGGTAATTGACTCTTTTTTTGTAGTGAAAGTTGAAACCCCCAAAAAACTAGAAAGTGTTCTTCAGAAGGTTAAAGTGTTTCTCTCTCTTACTATTATTTTTTATTCAGAATTTTTGTACTCCTCGAACTCTATTTCCTTTTTGGTCATTTGGCCTACTTATAATTTTTCCAAAATTTGGCCCAAATTGTAATGTGTGACCCATTGGGTGACATTAGTCGGGCTTGAGCATCACAATGGGCGGATCGCCCAATGCTCTTCCACTTGCCATTTTTTTTGCTCTAGGCTTTAGGTGTTTGAACCTCAGTCACATGCTCGTTCAAGTTTGCCTTTCCTATTTGGCTTATCATCGAGTACCACATTTATTCGCCTTTCAATCCTTCAATTTTTCTCCTTGTACTGTTGCCTTCAGCGATGGTCAACATGTTTGTTTTTCTCATTCGACGAGTCGCCTTTCTGTTTAGAGTTTGCTGACCTACCTAAATTAATTAATGTGTTGTGAACTGTTAATTTAGATGAGGTAATACTCATTGGGTGATCCAAATTTCTTGCTAGGCAATCAAAAATATGAAATTTACACTATTTCATATTTTTGGCCATTCTTTCAAAAATTCATCATTGCCTTGTCCATTAGTCTTATTAGCTGCAAATAACTGAAATATCATTCGAAGAGGACATAATTAGGCATTGAGGACACTAATTCTTAAGTTAACTAGGCCTCGAATGAGGGTAAATCTACCACTAGTCATATACGAATTGTTCCATTTCCACATGTAGCTCCACTAGTTCAATTAGCTCTACCAGCAGCACCTCCAGCAAGGGGTCAAAGTCAGGATTAGGACCATCACGGTGGATAACATAGTATTTGGGGTGATCCTTAGAGAGGCAAGTTTAGTGGTAGGGCTGATTGCTTGGGCAGAGGTGGACATGATCATTACACTGCAGCTCCAATGAGAGTGGAAGTTCAGGCATCGAATAATGTGATCATATGTACAATTATTTTATGCCATCAGCCCCCATTGTCTTTATTTTATCTAGGGTCTACCTATTCTTATGTGTCTATGTATTATGCTTATCGTAAAGGTATGATATTTGAGCCTATGGCAGCGTCGTTGTGTGTGTCAGCCCCCATAGGTTAGTATTTAGTAGTGGATCAGGTGTTTCGATTATGCTTAGTTACTATCCAAGGGCGTGACACCTGACCTACCTTATATTGTTAGATATTCTTAATTTTGATATGATTCTGGGCATGGACTATTATCCCTCTACCGTGTAGTTTTATATTGATTCTCTAACGTTTTTACCTTAGACACACCTTGTACTCCCCCGGTGGTATGGTACGGTTCCATTAGTAGCACACCGATTGGAGTTATCTCTTTTATTCAGGCTCGGAAGCTAATGGCTAGCGGATATTTGTCTTTTTTGGCCTATGTGTGTGAGATGAGTAAAGAGGTCCCTCAAGTTGAGCCAATTCCAGTCATCCATGATTTTGTAGATATGAATCCTACCGACCTACCTGGCCTACCCCAGAGCGTGATATCAATTTCCCTATTTAGCTTGACCCGAGTACTCAGCCTATTTCTATTTCTCCATATTAGATGGCTCATGCGGAGCTCAAGGAGCTCAGTGTTCAACTTCGGGATCTCTTGGGTAAGGGGTTCATCAAGCCTAGTGTATCGCCTTGGGGTGCTCCTGTTGACTTTGTGAATTAGAAGGATGGTATGATGTGCATGTGTATTGATTATAGGCAGCTCAATAAGGTGATGGTGATGAACTGTTACCCCATTCATAGGATTAATGATCTGTTTTACAAGCTACACGGTGCCATAATGTTTTCGAAAATTGATTTGAGGTTTGTTTACCATCACTTAAAGATTAGGGTATCCAACATCCTGACCGCATTTAGGACTCGATATGGCCACTATGAGTTCCTAGTGATGTCTTTTGGATTGACTAATGCCCCTTTCGCCTTCATGGACTTGATGACAAGGGTGTTCAAAATGTATATTGATTTGTTCGTCATTGAGTTCATAGATGACATTTTGGTATACTCACGAAAAAGGAGTGATCATGAGCAACACCTCAGGATTATGCTCTAGACTTTGAGGGATCATGGCCTTTATGTTAAGTTCCAAAGTGTGAGTTTTGGCTTGAGTCCATAACAGTTTTGGGGCACGTGTGATTAACTCTTAACTACACCTCATTCGATACTAGGTGTAGATGATCGTAATCTAGTATAAACCCAACAACTGAGTTGGGGTTGATCCCACAGGGAGCGGTACAATTTCAAATTCAATTATGAAGTTATAAATGCGATTTAAATGGTTGTAGGAATAGGAATTATCGTAAACTTGTAATGGGCCTTAGATGAGAATTTTCTTTCAAACAACTACCTCGTTTCAATTGAGCTCTTTCAAACCTCAACAGGCTAAATAAGAAAACCAGTCCACAACCTCACTACATCTACTCTCTCGAGCTAGATAGGTAGAATGGGACTAAAGATTCACTCTCTCGAGATGAACCCACAATGACCCAATCAGTACGAATGCTAGTTTAGCACCTTGGTTTTACACCTCTCTCTCAAGCAAGCATAAAACACTAAATCACATTGAAATAAACATTCAACAAAGCAATTTAACCGCAACAATAAATCTGACCCTCTTCGAATTAGTGCTACAATCAATAATTTCTAACACCCACTCAGCTAAATTAAGTAATTAGTCACATGGTCAAACCCATAAGAATGGGGTTTTATCTATTCATCATAAAAGGAGAAAATCAAATACCTATTACATGCTCCATAGCTGGGTATTGATTTCCAAAATCTTAAAATGAATAAATCTTGCTTAAATTACAACACCTAAGAGCATAATATAGGCATTTAGGACACTAAAACTATGACTATTAACAAGTTCCAAAGGTTACCCATTCCAGAGTGGAAGTCAGATCGCATCACTATGGACTTTATTAGAGGTTTGCCTCGGACTTATAGAGGTTTTGACAACATTTCAGTCATCATTGATTGATTGACCAATTTAGCACACTTCTTCCCCGTTTAATCTTAATTTAGTTCCCAGAGGTTGGCTCATAACTAGATTCGTGAGTTGGTTCATCTTTATGGTGTTCGATCTTTATTATATTAGATCAGGGTGCTTAGTTCACTTCTGTCTCTTGGAGGAATTTTCATGAAGAGTTAGGCACTCATTTTGACCTCAGCAAAACTTTCCACAGGTAAACTAATGGTCAATCAAAGCATACTATCAAGGTTCTTGAGGATATATTGTGAGCTTGTGTTTTAGAGTATGGAGGTCAGTGGACTAGTTCTTGCCTTTGACCGAGTTTGCGTGCAACAATAGCTATCATTCTAGCATCTAGGCCATATTCGAGGGTTTATATGGTAGGTGTTGTTTCTCCCTGGTTGGTTGGTTTGAGTCTACATATCCTAGACTTCATGGTACATACTTGATTTAAGAGGCTTTGGAGCAGGTCAGGGTGATTTAGGACAGACTTTAGACAGCTCTGAGTAGGCATAAGAGCTATGTATCTCCTCGGGCAACCTTTGAGGGTTTTAGTTGGTGATATAGTTTTCCTCTGTGTGTCACCCATGAAGGGTGTGATGAGATTTGGGAGGCGGGGCAAGCTTAGCCCAAGTTATATTGGGCCTTTTGAGATCATTCGGATAGTTGGATAGGTTGTTTATGAGTTAGTTTTGCTTTCTAAATTATCAACTATCCACCCAGTCTTTCATGTTTCAATGTCGCACCGGTATACTCCTGATGAGTCCCATGTGCTTCAGTATGATCCAATAGAGTAGGATGACCACTTGACTTTCGTGGATGAGCTAATTGCCATTTTAGTAAGAGATGTATGATGGTTGCATTCGAGAGCCATTCATTTTGTTAAGGTTAGTTGGAGGCATTGTCCAATTGAGGAGGCTACTGGAGAAACTGAACATGATATGCATGAGCAGTTTCCTTGCTTGTTTGAGACTTCAGGTACTTCTTGACTATTACCTTAGCAGCCAAAATTCCTTTTTAGTAGTGAATGTTATAATGACCTTCAGGTTATTTTTGTGTTTATGCCTCCTATTCATTAACTAGATCATTCATGTAGTGACCCGAAAACATTTATGACTTGCTGGAATTGAAAGTTTGGTCACTTGATCATTAGTACATATTTTTATGTGAGTTGTAATGTTTAAGAGCTTTTGAACCTTAAACGGTCATTTATTATCAAAAGTTCAAGAAGATGACCTCAAGATCCAATTTTTAAGACTCCATATGCTTTGGAAGGGTCATTTTAGACTAGCAGCATAGTCGGCATGACTCTCGAGGCTTTTAATGCGAGTTTGTATGATTAGGCATTTTTACTTTCAAGTTAAGGCGTAAGTTTAACTTTAGTCAACATTCTGAGTAAACAAGCTTGGATGAGAATTTTGTCAGTGCGGTTAGATCTGAAATGTTGATTTTGGCCTAGAGAGACCCTTCCTTTAGATCCTCAGACTTCTGAACTGATTTTTAACCCCTTGTTGATTTTGGCTTCAAATAAAACTTGGGTATGAGACCTACTTTGGAAGTTTTGATGGTTCTATTAAGTCCAAAATGTTTAATTTGATCGGGTAGAATATCTCGTATGCACTCACGGGGTTACGAATGAATCTCGGGCACCCCATTTAATGTTTTAGTTCCTTAGCACATTAGGTGAAGTAATGTTAGTAGAGGCAAGCCCCGCGTCCGCGTGCTTGGGCTGCGTTTACAGAGGGGTAGAGCCTTGGCAGGCACATTCACAAGCAACAACGTGCATGGCCTGCATGTTTGCGGTGCATAGCTAGCCTAGCATGCGTGTTCGGAAGGGCCACCCAACCACCTGGCCTTTATATACCAAGACCATGTCCCAACCAGCCTTGGTTCTAATGAGAGTTTTGGAAATTTCTCCTTGATTTTAAGTCTGATTTTGATGATTCGAACTCTAGTGTGTTTGTTCGGAGCGTGGCCACGTGGATTGGTGGTTAAGTTGCATTGAGGAACCTCTATTTGAGGTAAATTTGGTGTAGAAACTGCTGCTCCAGAGCTTGTTTGAGCTTAAATTGAGTTTCCTTTGCTAGTTGTTTTGTTGGATGCCTTAGGCCTCAGTTTTTGTTCAATTTTGGAACATTAGTTCGAGGCATAGTTTAAGACCTCTTGACGGAGTCAATTCCAAAAATTTTGATATGGATCTCACAATTCTCGTTTGACTCTAAAATTGGTCTATTTTCATTTTAGGTGATTTTAGTGTCTAAATGACTGTATTTACATTCTGATCATATTCTTGATATCCTGGCAGCATTCAGAGGTTGCTCAAAAGGAAAAGCTCTAACCGTATGATCTGGAGTGTGCGCGGCTAGCCTACAGGTAGGCTACGGCTTTCGCTCTAATTACATTGAGCATGAATGTGTAAATTCATGATAATTGTGTGAATTTGGGGTGGTACCTAGTTATTCTTGCTTTTCCTTTTAGAAACCATGAGTTAGGATTGATTACTCTTGTTTCGAGGGTAGTACCATGTTAGTTGGGGGTTGAATGTGTTTTGGAGCATGTTATGTGATTTACTTGTGTTATTACTTTTTTCATGAAGAATGTTCGGTCTTAGTCTAGGATAGACTAGTGATGCCTTAGACCCGCGAGCTTTGCACATTTTTTTTGCCCTTTTGGTTCTTTCTTCCTATTTGTACGACTCCTATGCATTATCGGAGGTTGTGTACTTTCTCAAGATTAGAGAACTTCAGGCTTGGAGCCTTTTATTATATCTTTCGGAGTGGACATCGGTCCACGATGTCTTGGAGACTACTTGAGATCCTCTTCGGAGTCGACACTCCCCCAGGTCACTCTTGCTAGCTGGGCCGCTTACTCCTCTAGAAGTGGACTGGCTTACTGGCGGTCTTGATATATGATATCCTTTATGGAGCTAGGTAGATTACGCTCCTAGGATTGGACATTCTGGTTGGGTGGCCTAGGTTGATTGTCACTCTTGTGAGTTGGGGTGGGAGTTGAATGGTTCTTGATTACACAGTTACTTGCATTGGGAGCCCGACTAATGTTCTTAGATTCAGATATGGGTTACTCTTCTTGTTGTAGACTTAGCTATTTTGTGTACCAGTCAGGCTAATGGCAGTTCGAGTTTTATTTGAACATGTGCACAAGTGTACCTTCTAGGCTTATGTGGTCTAGTTCGCTTTAGCTTAGTTGTACTTAGATTTAGTTTCAATATGCTTGTGTGTTTTCTTTTCATTACTATTTGTCCTTTGTTTTTGTCTAGATTCTATGTTTTCTGACTATTTTTGGCTTTCTTGATCAGTCGATCTATGATGTTTACTGAGTACCTTTGTTTTGGTATTCATTCTACACTCTGCATCTTTTCATGATGTAGGTCCTAGTACCAGCTACCAACACTGATCATTCGTGCCATCCTTTGCAGCTTGTCGATATCGGAGTCGATGGTGAGCATTTGGCATCCTGGATCAGCTGGTCTATTTCTATATATATGTTAGCTAGTGTTTTGCCTTGAGACTGCTTCTTGTGATCAATGTTTGGGGCTCGTATATTGTTCATATTATACAGCTCTATACTCGTGACTTCTAGGTTCTTGGAGGGTTTCCATTGTATATAACTTTAGGTTGCCTCCATTTCTATTTTTTTATTGTTAGTTTTATTTTCTATTTAGTTCTACTCTTGTACTCACTACTTGTCGTTTTGGGTATGGGTTGGCTTACCTACATCGGTTATAGTAGGTGACATTATAACTTGGGAGGTTGGTTGTTGGTTTCTGCAGTAAATATTGTTACGTTGTTCAGGTATTTAATATTTCAGACTGTGTTCATTTGTTATTTTGAGTATATTGGGAGTTCTAGAGCTTCGAATGGAGTGATTCTTGTAGGATATTTCTCTATTTAATATGGGGATCGATATCCAATCCTCATTTTAGAATTCTCTCATGATTTCTTCATTTGGTTTTCTTTCCTTATCCATGATTTTCTTGGAGAAATTTGGGGTTCTATCGATTTGGACTCAATTTTTTATTAAAATTGTATATTTAGGATCCTTATGTTATGGGTAAACTAATTTTGGCATAAACATGTTCATTCATCAATTATTTTCATCATAATAACTGTGTATAAGCTTGAGAATTTAGGGTTTTCTCGATAAAGTTAAATTTTGATAAATTGAGGATTTCAAGGTCAATTTTTAACTTCATCTTTTATGAAATTTCATAATTTAACTTCCCTAAGTGTGGGTAAGACATTTTTCAAGAAATATTTCATATTTGAGTTGGGATTTCAAATCTGAGTATTGGGGGTTGTTCTCATGAACTTGTTCTTTAAGTAAATTAGAATTTTGAGCACGATTTCAACTCATTTTTCATTACAATTTCACTTGTGAGTTACAAAACTTTTGGGTATTATGATTTTCTATTTTAAAAAAATCAGATTTACCCTCAGTCCTCAGGAATGACTTTTGGGATCGATTTGCATCATATTTTCAAAATCATCTTTATTGGTGTTGTTGTTCATGATTCTTATTGGGATTCTTTATTTAATTAGATATTGTGGATTTGGAGACTCATCGTTAAGGAAAGGCTCAAGTACCAAGTTGATAGTATTCTTTTATAAGGTAAGTTGACCACCTTGACCCTTCGTTAAGTGTATTGAACCTTGTATGTCTTATTGTGTGAACGGGAGTAATGAGAATTACTGAAGGGTTTCATAATTCTTGTTTTTTTTTAAAAGTTGAATGAGTAATAGTGATGATATTATGGGGTAAAAGAAGGAATTTGGTGATATAGTGATGTATGATGTGCTATGAATGGTTTACATGGTTGTATTGACTCACTCTTGATCAAGTGCCAATATTATGTGTGATTGGTTATTGGTGTGGAATTTATTATTCTCTCATTGAGAATTTGTATATATCTATTTCCATTGGTTATATAACATTGTTGTGATGGTACTTTGTGAAAGTGATGAGAAAAAGGGGACATGTCATGCACCATGGTAGATTCATATTGAGATTTAAAGGGCATGCCACGTGTTGTGGATGATTCATATTGAGAAGAAAGGGATGTGTAACGCATCGTGATTGATTCATATTGAGAAAAAAGAGGGTGCCACATGTTGTGGTAGGTGCATGGACTGATATGTTCCTCATGAGTCTTAACCTAATATTCAGTGGGTGTATATCATTAGGACGGATGTAACACCTCAGAAATTGAAAAGATGATTCAAACAGGAAAAGTTCAGTTTTGGCACTAAAGCAATGGTCTATGAGTCCTATCTACGGGTCGTGGGAAGGTAATCATAGGACCTTGTTTGAGTTTTAGAAATGTCAAGTCTTTGATGTATGCCCTTTGAATGGACAGGGCAGATCGTAGGATGATTGAAAGACTGTAGGACTGATCCGTAGAGTTGATAAAGACTTAGAGAGAACTTGGAATTGAATTTGGGTGCTACCTGTTAGCTCTACGAGCCGTAGAAAGTGGAACGGCCAGTAAAAGGGTTTTGTGGAAAGATGGTTAAATTTTGGGTTCCAGTAACTTGACCTACAGTTAACTAGTACGGTCTGTAGGAAGTTCTACGGTCCATAGGGTCCTCCAACAGTTTTTAATGAAGGGTGTTTTGGTCTTTTTCTATCCAATTAACTCCTAAACTACGTCATTTTAGAATAACTACCCTATAACTGCTTTTACCCTTCAAATCAATACCCATCCTTCTAATTCACTCACAAAACCCCAAAACTCCTAAGTCATCCTCTCCAAATCCTCTTAAGAGCTCTTAAGGAAGGATCTTAGGGTTTCATCAAGCTTGAAAGTTTCTTCTCCAAATTCTTAGGGTTTTGATTGCCAAGGTATGTGGGAATTCACCAATGGATTCCTTTCATCCATTCGGTCCCAAAGAAACTCAAATCTCCAACTCAATTTCACCCAATTCAATTAGGGTTTATTTTAATCTCAATGGATCCGCTTGATTATGATTCAATTGATGTTATTGTATCTAATTATGCATGATTGAATCTAATTATATGATTTATAATTGAGTTCATATGGACCCATGCTTTATGCTTTGATTTTCACCTGTGAACTATGAACTATGACCATGAATTGATAAGGAATTTTATGCATGTTTTATGAAAGGATGAAGTTATGATTTAAGGATGTTTTTAAGTTAAGTATCAACGATTTGTGAAAGGTTTTATCAAAATTGGAAAGGAATCGTGATTTGGGATGCTTAGGAAGGTAAGTGTCTATATGAATGAAGCTATGAAATCATGATTTTAAAAGTAGCTACTCTTATACGACTTTATGATTTGGATTTATATTATGATTATTGTTTTTCCTAGTGTTATGCTTTGATAATTAACTTTATATATTTCGTTGGCATTTAACTTAGCATCGGGAGGACTTTGGGATGGAGGCTTAAATAGGGTAGTTTCTAGTAGTAACCTAGTCCCAAACTACGTGCCCCCGTGTGATTGTATTAAATGACATAGCTAGTATATCCACATACTCTTTATGATATTATACAGAGTTCTACCTTGGCAAGTAGACTCTTCATTCTTGGTGTGGGAGTAACATCAGATTCCTCACATGATCTATTGTCGGTCAAAGCTAATATCTCACAAAAGAACTATGATTTTTCTTTAATTTTTAAGTACTAATGCATTGACCTTGTATCATGTTTTCTTATGATCTTTCTTTACCAAGCTTTAAATGTCCTACTTGGTCATGTATTTCATGTTGTAAGACTATTATGATATCATGACTACGTTTATGCATAGTTCTCAATACTTAGTACATTCCATGTACTAATGCATATATGTACCTATATTGTTTCATAATATAGAATCTGAAGGTTGTGTTATATTATGAGTTCCACATACTTATGTTATGTTTAGTTCTTAATTTTGTCTTTACTTTTGCATTTATCCTTGTCGAGGGTTGATTGGGGTGACCTGTCTTGGTGGGACAATGTAGGTGTCATCACGATTGATTTTTGGGTCGTGACAACTCCAACCTACCACACTAGATTTTACACCCAAAAAGAACATTATCTTTAAATTCTTCTCTTTCTTCAATATTATATTATTATTTTTTATTTCATTTATATTTTCTTATTTCATTAGATAAATTGTTTCTAAAATTTTCACACATTCACTTTATATAATTCATATTCTTTTCTTAAATAGTCATTTAATAAAAAAATTATTGTTCTTATATAAATTATTGTTGTATTTTTTAAAATTATTATGTATTGTCGTAGTTTTTAAAAATCATTATATATTGTACTTTTCTATTTTGACGTACGTCGATTACTATTTTGTTGGATGTATATTATTTTTGGTTATTAAAAGTACCTTGTATTATTTGTCTAATAATTTATTATATTTGCATTTTTTTATTTTTTTGATGGTTATAATTGTAGTTTTATCCAATTTTAATTTATAGTAAATTAAAAAGTCATATATAAGAAAATTAATTCATATACACTAACTTTAAATATTAAAAAATATTATATAGAAATTAATTAACTATACAAAAATATTATAAAATATTGGTGAGATGTATAGTGTCACACCAAATTTGGATGAACACTATTCACACACTAAAATGATGTAAAATTTAGTGTTGGATTGGAGCTCCTAAACATCAGAGTTTACACCAAAACAGGATTTGGTGTAAAATTTGGTGTTGGATGATGGTCTTAGTAGTTGCTTAATTGTTTTCTAACAACTTCAGTTTTATCAAATAATTGATGAGGTTTCTCCCATAATTTATTCTTGCAATAACTATCTCAACTGTTAGAAAAATTCAAACAACTGCAGACTCCTATTTTCTACATCATGGTGACAACAAGTACAACAAAAAAAGCATATTTTTCTCACTAGTGACGCCTATTTAACACACACCACAACAAGATCAACAAATGCGTTATTTATTAGGACATACAATAATAAAATATGCGGAACTCATCTTCTTCTTTAATTGTAATAACCACTTTCATTTTGAAAAAAATAAAATCCTAATTATTATTCAAAAAATAGTTGTTTGGGTGAAGAGAGAGAAAAGAAAAGACTTTTACTTCTAAACAAATCTTGAACATTAGTAATGGTGAAGTAGCAGTGTGGTGAGCACAACAATAATGTTGCAAAAGAAAAAAATGAAGAAGAAGATGATCCATTTGAGAAAAAAGATAACAAAAGAGAGAAGTTAAGTTTGATTGACAATTTGCAGAGAACAAAAAAAATTGATTTTGAAATAGAACTATAGACACTGAAATTTTGTGGAACTCTACAAAACGTGTTCAATTCAAGTTGAGACTCTACAAAATGTATTCAATTTCAATTAGGATTCTTGGAGAGCTATGGATGTTGAGAAATATAAGAAAAAACATACTATTAGAAAATTAAGAAAAATAAGAAGAAAATTAAACAAATTATATCTGGAATATAAAGAACTCAATATCTTAAAAACTGATAACGATAAATTAGATCAATTAATAAATAATATATCTAAAATAGAATATAAATATATTCAATACTTAAAGATACAATGAATAACGAGAATAACGAATATAGACAAAAACTTACCAAAATAATTATAGTAAAAAGACAAGAATTGAGACATAGACAAGATAGACTTAACAATAATATATTTGCAGGAACTTGTCACAAATCTATAATAGCACAAAGAAAGACTATTTTATATCTAGAAATACAAATAAATAA